>JAQSVV010000416.1:0-98524 GCA_036375495.1 Agrotis segetum
GTCCAATGCTCATTCTTATGTCACCTATGTCGTAAAAAAAACAGTAAAATTCAACTTTAATTTTGCAAGGTGTCAAATAAGAGCCTTAATTAAAATTTCTGTACACTTAGCTTAATTACACACGGTTCCATTACACTCAAGTCATTTCAATAAAACTTTTCACCTGCCTCAATAAAAACGGCAATAAAATGTTGTCAACACTCGACCAGGAATGTTCAATGTTATTTTATGACTTTTTAATTAAGATATAATAAGAAACTTGAGTTGTTGGTACAATTGAACACACAATGGAGCGAAACAGTACACATAAGTGGAACAAAAAATGTTATTCGATTCTGAAATCGGCAATATAGAACTAAGTTTGTACTCATTTTGTAATCCGTAAACCTTAAAATGTATGAGCAAAACTAGGCGCAGTGTCTGAGCGATCTATTTCAGCGCAAGATGTCGCGGGTTCTATTACCGCATGGAACAAATTTGTATAATTTACAAACAATTGTTTCGGGAACTCACATACACAAACATCCAGAGATGTTTGTGTATGTGAGTTTCTCTGTTTATAACGCACCCACGATACAGGAAGAAATTCTTAGAGTTGAAAAAAAGAATGGTCAAAGTTCTTATTCTAGTGAAAACTGAGGATTTTCCGTCCAAACTGTTGTTGCGTCTGTTAGAGTACTGCCTAAAATTGTCGGTTTTTTCTAAGTTATCCACTCTAATAACGCAATGTAAGAATTTCATGTCAGGTCTTCATTTTTTGTTGCCATAATTATGTTCGCTATAAACGATAAACGGTTATCCCAGTAACTGTAGAAAAAGTTTCGCATCTGACCAATAATGACATACTAAGATTATTGACTTCCCTCCACAATTTTTTAGCATAAAAATCTCTCCCTTTTTCATTCTTTCTTATATTTTGCTAGTCTGTTAGAGAGCACGGTGGAGCATACGGTGCAGGACTGCCCAGCTTGGGCAGAGCACCGCCGTGTCCTCACAGAGGCGATAGGCGGAGATCTCTCGCGTCCGGCATTGGTCGAAGCCATGCTGTGGGGCGAGATGGAGTGGGAAGCGATCGCCTCCTTCTGCGAAGCAGTTATGTTCGCGAAGGAGGAGGCGGGCCGCAAGAGGGACAACGTCCTAGATTTTAATAACGTACAAAAAAAAAAAGTGTGTTAGAGAGAGAGACAGTCCTCGTCGATTGGACTAATGATTGTGTAACGGCTAGCGTGACATGCATTATGTAAATACAACAACACTATAATATATCACAGTATCTACACGAAGTAAAAACTCACGCAAGTGCTAAACTCTAGTCAACCTGATGGATTTATAGTGAGGGGCGCGCGACACGACTACCGACTTATACCTGCTAGGTACTGCGTTATTGTGTAACACGATAATGCTTTAGCTTTAACAATTAACGCGATAAAATACCCCTTTTGCACCTCTTTACATAATCAGGATTGTGAATATGTGAATAAAAGTGGGACCCAACGGGAACAATTCGTCTTAATCGGGCATGGTTGGTCAAACGCGTCATGGAGTCGGAGCACAGTGGCCCTAGAACGCAAAGGGCAGTGAAAGAGTGAAAGGGCCCTTTCGCTTCATACAAGGTCGGTACTCATTTGATTGAATTGGAAAGTTAAAATGGCTGTACGTTGATATTTGAAGTCAATCAAAATCTGAAGAGAAACTGAAGTAAGCAGATTTCACCTAGTAGTAAAAATATGGCTTTTAAAATAGACAGTCAATAATTTACCTTATTCTTAGAAGCAGAGTAACTTTAAACTACTTGAAACTCTGCAATAAATAATAAAACTGCGTTCAGAAAGCGATATTGAATGCAATAAAACCTATCATACATTTCATAAAATTTAATGCTCACAATATCATATTATGGCACATTCACAATTGAAAATAAATACGCTTTTTACGTGTTTAAGTGGCATCGTAGCATGAGACAGCTAGTTATTGTTTGCGATCAGCCGGTCCGGGGTAGGCAGTCCGTTTAATTGGCTTGGCACCGCACGTTCTACCATGGCGTGTAAGATAACACCACGGAGTAACACGCTCCAAGAGTGTGCACTATGCTCGACGTTAAAGGCTATTTTTAACTTAGCCCGGTTATACAGTGTCCACAGTATACCGTCCACTTGCCGAAGCATGGCGACAATTATTAAACGATAACACTTCGGATATGGCTTTCCTGTGCCTGTGTCGTGGGCATTAAAAATAAATTATGACAATCGCCCGGGATTTTAGATGCGATAAGAACGTGAATTGGAAGAACTTATTAAGCTCGGAAATGGGTGATTGTATTGGCAGTGTAGTTTGATAAAATGATATAAACTAAAATTAAATTACAATGCAAAAAATGTGGAACCACCTTATTTTACGCCAATCTTTTTACAGTCATTTAATAAAACTAAATGCGAAATCTAAATTAAAATCAGCCACAATTTTCTTAAAGACGAAACGACACAGAAATAGTTCTGGCGAGGTAATTGTAGAGAAATAGTAGTGGCGGAGTATGAAGACTGCAGACGGAATAATTTGAATTTGCATAAGTTTGAATAAAACATTCATTATATTTAACTATTATTCAAACAGATGAAACAGTTGTGCGGCAGAGTCGATACAGAGCGAGTCATGAAGTTGCAGCTTAAGTTTAACTTTAGTTTTATATGTTCAGTCCATACTCCAGCGCTTGGAGACTTACCGACGTGGAAGGTGTTTTAGTGTTAATATATTCTCGAGTTAACACCCGGCAATATCGTATATCAAGTTTACTGTTCAGTAAATTTTATATAACATCCGTCTAAAGTATTTTGACCTTTGATAACCGAGCTGTCATCATACAAATCAGTTCATCGGATCAGACAAAGCCACCAAAAAGTCGACACAAGGCAACATGAGTACGCGTCACGTCAAAGCTCTCTTTGTTCTTTTTGAGCAAGACGTTGAAGATAACCCGTGTTCCTGTTTGAGTGGCATGTCTGGTCGCTCGCGTGCTGAGCTCAGATCCATTAATGTAGTCAGCCGTGTGCTGCCGCCAACAAACAAATTACTGATGCAAACACGTCGCAACACGCGACCCAGCCTTGAAAGCCTTTTGCTTACTTTGTCAATTTTGTTCCTCGTTCGCTTTCTCCCTCCTCCGCATATCGCCTTCGAGTTACTCGCCCGAATAATTTGATAAATGTTATTGTTATTGGTAGTGCCAACAAAGGTAATTGTTTTAGAGTTTGCTCACGCTACTCTGTGTACACATTCGGGGAATCATTTCTGAATACGCGCTTGTTTGTTGTGCACTTAGTTTGTGAACGGATCGGACGGCTGTGAATGATTACGTTGTTAGGTTTAAATTACTCAACAATGTTTGTACCTATTTACTTTATTATCACTGTCCAACGCTATTTTGTTTCTTTCAGACTCTTTTGTGTTGATTTTCTGTTCTGCAGCGTTCTATCTTTGCCTTCGTCTCTACCAATTGTAAATGTTCGGCTCACTCCGTCTTCTAACTAAGTTACCAACTTAACCAAGAAGGCTACATTTATCAACCTACACGCTTTCAAAGCTTGTAAGTTCCCTCATTTTTCAGTCTTGGCACATACTACCAATCATAGCGCTAAAGCTTTGAATATATCTCTGAATCGTAGCATCTCTTGCAGTCGGCCACTTGTAACGAAGGCTTCACGTGCAGGGTGTGACGTATGAGCGGGGGGTTGGTGGGGTGTAACACGGCTCTACTAATTTCGCAGTCTCATCGGCTCGAGCCGCCACAGCGCATTTGCCCGCCTGTTGCCACAATCCCGTCTTACTCAAAGGATTAGTCCTTTCAAGCAAATAATAAAAGAAATTACACGAATTGAATCCCAGCCACACATACGTTTATAATTTAACATTTTCGTCAAATTCGTAAAACTGCGTATTCGTTTTTTATTTCGTAAAACGTGGGTGGTCAATTAATATTAGCTAAATTATTATTGTCGGAAATTAACGTTCGCCAAAGAGCTTTGCTGACGTAACCGTCGAAAGATTAATAATTTCTGAATAGTGTTTGCATAAAGGTAATTTTATTAATGGTGCTATTATTTTTCCATAAAGTTTGCAAAATGTCCAATTATGTAGTTAACTGGAATTTAGTGAAGGTATTCTTAGCATGAGCTGTCTCATTTCCATGGAACGCGAGAATATAATTCAGAGCTGCATAGACGGTTGGTTACAGTCGTCGCAACTGGACAGAGTAGCACATAAAAGCATCGATCTATTAGTAGCTAGCTAAAATAGTGGCACTGTATTGTGTAGCTGTGGCTGGCCGGGCCTGTCAATTAGGCGGTAGCAGCGCTTCGCCCGTCGCCTGTCACGGACCGAGCTATGTGAACATTTATTTTGCTCAATTGTCGGATATTTTTGGAAAGTTTTGAATTGTCGAGCGCTGGACTTTGTTAAAGGACTTTATTAGCTGATGATTGACATTAAAATGGCTAATGAGTAGTAGTTTTTTTCTAATATTAAAATGCGGGAAAGGTTTAAACTGCGCATTTTTGTAACCTAACCATAACTAAACCTATTACAAACTGTAGAAAGTTCTCAAAACACAAAACTCATTCAACTGACTCCATTCATTTTTTTGTTAGCAACAGTACAGCACCATTACTTACAGTAACCGTCAATTTGAATATTTTATCGTGTTGTATTGTTCCGCTGGTTGATTCGTTAATGTAGTTTTGAACACCTCACAATACGCCGCTTACGCCGGATGCGTCTAATTTCGAGGCGTCCACTATTACGTTTGGGTGTACTGTACATGATAGGTAGATCCATGATAGCTCCATAAGTGGTTTCTAGTGTCACTTGGTCCCTTGCGGGCCATTTAGTGTGGGTACTTAGCTTCACCGACATTTTAGGTAAAGTACTTATATTATAGATTGAGGTACTATACTTAGATTACAACTCAATACTCTACAGGAATTAAGTTGTACTTAGTTCAATTTATTAGTATAAAAAGTCGTAGCGACTTGAATGAGTAAACTTCGTAGCAGTGCTACATTTCGTAGCTCGTAGGCCGTGGGTGTGACCTTTCAAATGACATAAATATTTTCTTGTAAAAAAACTTGAAAATGAAATGAAGATATTTTATGTTAAATGTGAACTTCAGTTTTATTGTTGCAAACTAAACATTATATCAAATCAAGTACTTACAAATCGGAGTAACATAAACGTTTTTAGATCGTCCTACTTCTATTGTAACTTTCTTTACCACTCGGGGTTTCAGAAATCTTCAAGCCCACAAGGGAATAGTACATACTTGTCCAAACGATAACAAACAACTTTACGCGAAAAACTTCTCGAAATTTGATCATTTTGTGAACCTCATACATAATAAATAGTATTCATTCTTTAATCAAAGTGTGGGGAATATTTGTTCGGTACTTCAAAACGGCAGGATACGGGTTGAAGAGTTTATTCACCTTCCCGGGGCGTCGCATGTAAGGTTTCAGTATGTGTAATGTAATAATATTGAAAATCGGTGAACTCCGATAGTTCGTATCGATTTAAATTGCCTTTTATCCGGATTTCATACTGATATCCTTGTGGTTTGTTAATACAAGTTATAATTCTGTTTATCGTATCTGGTTTCATTCGTTAGGTAAACTTTTCTAATTACAGTCATTTGGTTTGTGATGAAGGACATTTGTCTAGATAAAATAACATGGTAGGACGGTGTTGACAGGGATACTTGAATATTTACCGACGGATAGAGTTGCTAACGAACGTTAACTATCAAATGATTCATTATAACTATATCTCTAATAAATCTGTCATAGAACTCTGACTGAAGGTATTTGTGCTGTTTCAATTAGAGCCAGTTCTATCAGTAGCGCTTCTGGCAAACAAGTCTTTTCTGACTCTAAGTATGATTTAATGCTTATATAAGTAAGAAGCTATATTTTGCCAGTGTCGCCTATAATGTGTGTCTGATATAAGTAACGGCTTTTACTGTAAACGTTAGTTATACGTATATATCTACGAAAGAACCCAAGATGGATAGCTGTAGGCTAAAAGATAAAAAGAAAGCTTAAGTATCCGGATATATTTCTGAGCCAGTCCAAGTTTCAGTACATTTGGGTCAAACGAAACGTGTTTAAGACTTTAGTTATACCAGTTTTCTGGAAAAAATCTTGAGTCATCAAACAGAACTCGTGCCAATAAAGAGTCATCAAAGGTTGGCTAGGCGTCGCGATGCCACCGCAAATACTTGTCATTCCGATCAACCGCGAACGACAAGCGTCCTCGAAAATGCATCCGCGCCATTGAATAAAGAAGTCCACTGCAATCCACTCACGTAGAAGTACAAACGGACAGACGGACTGATGCGTCACGTGCACCCTGGTGCACTCTTTGCCCGCAACTTCAATTTAGTTAAAAGTAGTAGCTGAGTGCAGGCGTGATCTAACTTCTCTCCACGGCAGGAATTTGGTCTTGCTTTTTCAAAGCCCGAACAACTTTATACCACAGAAATGCGGTGACTGAAAGCGGTGCGCGCTGCTACCGAAACTCCGGCGTGCTCTGTTATTATGTGATTTTTATTACTTTGGTTTTCAGTGACGACTGAAAGCGTTTAAGGTAAGTTGTAATGAATTTACTGCTTTATCTTAGGAATACGACGCTAAAATGTTGTTAGATAGTAATAAGAAAACATTATTATGCAGAACATCTTACGGTACTTTGTTCAATTGTAAAAAAAAAGTACCTAGCAAAGTCCAATATCGATCAGGGCTTTTTATATGTATACAATACATTCACCACATACCTTCGCATGTTCGTGTTAAAAAGCATCCAATTTGAAGTGGGACGCATCTATATGACCGCGAGCGTCTCTTGTTTTATTTTAGGAGACAACACTCGACCAACGAGAAAGTTTTTCCACGGCGTATATCAAAATGTCTTTTGCTAAAGCCAGCTAAGCAGAGCAGACTGCTTTCGTTTATAATTAATTTTGGCTACAAACTTTACGCCACGAATATCTTTGTAACTCCGAGTTACTATTTTAGGAATTTAATACGTCCTTGTTTTGCGGCAAGCTCCCAAACCTCTCCAATTTAAATATCTTATGAGGGAACTTTTGTTTGCGGTAATTTGGGAACAATTTTTACACAAGTGGATAATAAAGCTGAAAGGTCAAAATAATTGAATGAAATGTTAACAAAAAAAATAAGTACAATGTAAAAAGAAACGTTGTATTCGAACAGTTTAATAAACACGTAATTTATTCATGAAATCGAATGTAAAATATGTATGTATCATGTTAAAACGACCTTTGTCGATGTTATCACTAAACCATCTATGTAGCAAGTTGGTTTCGACTTTTTTTTAACAATAGCCGAAGCAGCGACATGTGTTTCGTCAGCCGGAACCGCCCTCCGATATTAACATACAGTTACCGACTGTCTAAAAAACCTTTTTAAAACTGTGACATGACAATGATGCGTTAACATTCTGACAATGAACTGTTAGAGGTAAAATGGGAAGTGGCGTCCATTTAAGTAGGCATTCACGTTTGAGGCGTGTTTACAACGGGTTCGCTTCTATAGGATTTCGGGCACGGTAATGCTTAGTCACAGCGCTACGGAACTTGTTGCCTTAACGAAATTTTTATTAATGATCTTCGGGCCTCCAACCAAGTCTGATGCGCGAGTAATTCGGATGCGCTCTATTTGGTATACATTTGTTTTCTGTTTAACGAACCGAGCGCATAATAATATTTCACTTTGAACTATCAATCACGAGTCGACGCGCGTAAATATTGCTGATAAATATTCATGTGGAAGTTCGATTACTACTCATATATTACCCGTTACATTCTGACTCTCACGGATTACGCGTCAAGAATTGCTGATATCTTAATAAATAGCGCCATTAAATATTTTGTCATGAGGCGATTTATGAGGAGAGGAGCTTAAGTCCATTCAACATTAAATTAATTCCTTTTTTACGAGTGTCTCCTCCTACGCGTGGCCAGACACTATCGTAGTGGTATGTAACTTATAATAATTTAATGTATAGCCTTCCCATTAAAATCCATTGAATGTCGGCACCGTATCAGAGAGCATTCAATCGACCAGAAGGTAACCACAAATAAAATAAAAGTTAACTGTCGTTTTATACGCAGAATATTAACTTACCGCATATTAAATATCACGCTTTATACTCTTTGTTCATTTATTTTCGTGGCACCGAACATGGTGAATAAGCTTTACGTAGGAAGGCAATATTCCAGTTACTTAATGAATGAAGAATTACTAAGGATTCATCCACCAAAGGTTTACCTCATCATTATTCAGGTACTTACTAATAACAGATAGTTGCTACGCAAACCGAATTTTATATCAGAAAAGGAACACTTTTGTTTACTTTTGAAATCTATGTAGGCATTATATACCTTTTTTTGGATTGAGAAAAACAAAATGTCATTAAAAAACTTCAAAGTTATCTTCACTAAACAAAAAATAATTTCCTTTGGTGTCCTTTTACAAAAGTCACTGAAATACAGGATGTATCCGTTGTCAAGAAGAGTCGGCAAACCGGAGCCGACTGACATTAATGATTAAATTCAGGGTCATGTCGGGAGCCGTTACAAAATTATTCCTACTTAAAAGCCTTTGCTTAATTAACGCAGCAAAGATTTATCACGGGTCAATCTCGGCCATTTATTTTATGTGGGTTCCGCCATTTTGAATGCCTAATAAATATTCAACAAATAGAAATGTCCGTTCGCAAAATCCTATTTTATATGATTCAGTTGAAGTGGAGGCCAGATGGAGTTGATATGGAGGTTTTTAAGGACGGTTCAGTGTGTTACTTGAACGTTTCAAGTCATCGTTTTCTTTCGTTTTAGGTACGGCTTTTGTTCTACACATTTTATGTGCTTATATTACTTGAATTTTCTAGAAAGCTTTTATGGAAATTAAACAGACGGTTGTTCTATATTAGCTGTAAATTTCACAAACATTTCACCAAAAAAATCTTGTCACTGTGATCACATCAAATGTTTGACATAAGTAAGATTTTTGTCTCATTAGTAAAGACATGATAAGTAGGTACCTAACAAAACCAAATAACTTTATCAACATTTTAACAAACAATCTTCATATCCACCCAATAAAAATAGAATGTAATGTTTGTTGAATTCTTTTAGGGAAAATACTATTCGATGGAAGACATTAAGAATAATATGATTACATTATATTCACCCGGACTCGTCTGAAGCAGATGGTCTACAAAATTAAATACCACCTGTAGTTTAGTGGACCCGCTCGTTCAATGATTACGGTAGGTTTGACTCTAATGGTCCACTATCATTACAATTTATCGTTCAGACTATTTATTTGAATCCAAATCGTATGAAGGAACGAGTTTTAAATTGCATTGATTTAAATATTTATAGAGTTTGTTTACTTAAATTATATAATTAAAATTTAAATAGAACTGATCAATGTCGTATTTGACTAAGAAAGTAACACTTGGTAGAGAAGCGACGGAATGTTCGATGAGTGTGGGCGGTGTACAAAAGCCTAGGTGCTTATTATTGTATCAGTGAGAAATATCAAAAGTTAATGGCCGCTTGTCCAGCGGTTCACTGCTCTTTGAAATTAATTTAAAGTGCATGGGAGGGGTAATTATGAGGCCAAGTAGCCATTATTGTAATAAACAGATGAATCATCTCGCTATTGGCACGATAATGTTGTGCATACAGGGCTTATTGTTTTATGATTAACGAATAACTTATTTCTGAAAGCTTTTATGAGATGAGAGCAAAATGAAAATTGAAAGACTAAAATGCTGTAAAGTTTTAAAACGCTCGCTGTGATGAAATTAACTTTTAAATAGAATTCTTATATTATTAGTTCAGATGACATTGGATCGTATAAAACCAGGTTTAGAAATTAAACTTCAGGTTTAGAAATATTCTGAATGAAGTTGGGATTAACAGCGAGCGATTTAATATCCATAAAATCGTATGCACACTCCCAGGAATCGTTCAATGGCTTTTTTCTTTAGCTATCAAAGTTTGTTAAGTTCATTTAATCCCTTTATAGTTTGTTCGTTGCGATTTTCAAAGCTACTGTGGATAATAACTGTTAGAACAAAACTTTAATGATCGTTATAACGGTTTCATGCTTAATCTGTTTATCTCTGCTTATGAATCTATCGGTAGGTACTGTTAATTTAATTATCTAAGTTTACATCCAGTTGTCATGTCACATGTGTCTATTGGATTGTAAAAGAAAAGAATATGTATGTTTATTTATAAAGGCTTTCCAGGCACCTGTGTCAGGTACATAATAAGAATTGGGGTTCAAGTAATTCTCGTTTCTTTTCACAATATGAGAGTTCTTTACAAAATGCTCGCGTCTTAGCATTCAATGCGTTAATTATTTTCCGTTCCTTTGCGAATTGTGCGAGCGTGGCTTTGTTAACGGCGTGTAAAGATTAAAGCACGAGATTGGCCACGCCCAGAGTTGATTGTTGGCCGTGATTGGTCGAGCGCACTCTTTGTTGCACGCCGCTTTGTTTAACGTCTCAAATTAGCGATTACTTACCTATGTTAGTTAGAAAGTTGCACGAAGTTGCGTGGGCATGGCGGCCGAGCTAGGGAATATAGTACCTGCCACGAGCCAATCAGTGGTTGCTCTGTTATTTTGTTCTTCCAAGATTGTGCTTCTTAACGTCCGTCAGCGGCGCATCTCCAACGCATTACTCACCTTCAATTTGTTGCGTAAAAAGTTTAGATTATACGACGAATTAATTTCCCAGTAACGAGAGATGCATATAAACTTGTAGTAACATTTAACTTTACTTCTTTACGAGGTTCAGTGCAGCAATATTGATGACCATAAAAGGCGGAACATACAGGTATTTACGGCCTTTACCATGTGCAGTTATGATAAAAACTGGCACGTATTCATTGAAAAACTAGACTTATAAACGAGAATAACTTTCAATCCAACTTAGCCGGTACTTACTTTATTTTTACTGAGAAACTCTTTAATAACGTTTTAATTTTATAACCGGCAATATTGTGTTAAAACAATTACTGTCTGATTTATAATCATAACTTTGTTGATTACGGCACCGTTTAATATTAATCGTTGGCGAAATTCACTGAATTTAATTACTGTTTATAATTTGTTGCATATTGCTTCTGTTAATAAGTATAAAATTTATTAATTGTGAATGGACTGATAATTGCTTCTCATAGATAATATTCCCAACAGTGTGGCATGATGCTAGAATGATGTGAGGTGGGTAACGGGTTTTATAAAAAAATATGACTAATAATATAAATATAATCAATGGGTACCTGTTTAAAATATGATATGAAATAAGAAGGTCTGTAACATCTGACAGGAGAAAATGACACAATAAAACGTCGTCTCTAAAATGGAATAACAAGACGATTATGATGTCAATGATTTTTTTGTTAAAAACGATTAAAAAATATATATATAACGATTAATTACATATAACGAATGCATTAGGTGGCAAAGCACAACTCTGTCATTCAGAAACGTGCCCTCAAGACTGTACTAGCCTTCCCACGTTGGATCGTGAACAGGCGAAATAGGACAGAATTCCAATGTCTAACTTCCAGACTGAAAAATCTCATGCATAGTTTTCCAAACTACCTGAATATTACGAGAGCATTCAAAGCCAGGTTGTTCTAGAATAACAGTAAATATTATATGATGGATATAAAAACAAGCTCTTAAGACAATGGCTCCCATGCGTCATGCTCAGAACAGGTGCACCATGCGACTGTTTACTGATATATTGTAATATATTTACTTATGATACCCTCACGGGGTGATTTTCAAGGTTAAGCGAAGGTTTCCTAGGTACATCTTTGGATTGCTGAGCATCCATTATATGCGGAGTTGCTTGGTGCCTCGGAATTAGTTGGTGCTAGTTGTCATTTGTAGATGTTCAGTCATTAAATTATACTGTCAGTGTATTGCATTTTTGATAAAAATTATTGCAAGAAAGGTAAATTTATTCTCCGGGACACGTGGAGCTTCATTGTCTCGGCGCATTTCCGATGATTGCCATTTTAATTCTGGCTTTCAAGAGTTACATTGTTTATGGAATAGTGTGGTGGGTTTTAAACAAAATAAATATTGTCAGTGATCAGCCAATTGGTCCGACAGTCTGACAGCCATCAGTCTTACAACTCATACCATGAGGTAAGGTGAGAAAGTCAGTCGCTTCATGTAACATATTCAACTGCATTAGGTTAAATTGGAAGCCGATCCTGACATCATTGGGGAGTTTTCTTGAATTATGTTCCCTACACTAGGAATTTCTTCTGTATCGTGGGTACGTTTTCTTAAAAGCCTCTAATTTCACATATCCAACACCCAGACCTACTACTTGAAGATTATACAAATATAATTATGGTCGGGCGGGAACCGAAGCTGCGACGTATTGCGTAGCAGTCAATGGCTCAACCATTGTCCCAACCATGTCGAGGTTGCTGATTTATTAGGTAGATGATGATTTACTTTTTTCGTAATAAAAGCTTCACGGTTCCTGGTCTCAGTTACTCAGGCATGGTTCCTTGGTGAATAGATTACAATTTAAATGTGATTGTCCCGTGAGTAGGCGTTCTATGAAATGTTTTGTTAAAGGAAATATCAAGCTTCCTTTTTTTCAGAATAGGTATTCGTGTTTGTGTTTGAATAATAAATCCCTGTTATATCAGACAGAAGTCTAGCTTTGAGACTGTATAAAACATTTGTAGCGAGCTTGACTTTTATATCAGACCAATTCGTTTGATACACAAAATAAAGTAGGGCTAAACTTTTTTTGGGGGAGGACTATGATGAAATGAGTCTTTACATCCTGTGTGGAGTGAGAGGAACTGTCTGGTAAGACTGACTTAAAACCACGTCGTTCCTTCGTTTACGTTTTTTATTCAGGGCTGGGGTACCTGCTTACACAGTACCACGAACTCGAGATAATAATATACTAATGCAAAAATAAAATTGTTTATCTTCTTATTTCTCTACGATAACACTCGTGCAGACTTAAAACTTGTGAGTTTGTTTTTACGAAATAGGTACCTAATCTCTGGAAAAATAACTCATTTAAAAATTATTTTACCGGTAGATTACATTACATTATACGAGAGTGCCAGAGACTGTTTTTTTTTTTAATCCGGACAAAGTCGCGTGTGGAATGCTAGTCATCAATAATATTTGCCTTTAGAGATAGCCGCTGGGCATAGGCGTTAACAAAACCAAATAACTTTATCAACATTTTAACAAACAATCTTCATATCCACCCAATAAAAATAGAATGTAATGTTTGTTGAATTCTTTTAGGGAAAATACTATTCGATGGAAGACATTAAGAATAATATGATTACATTATATTCACCCGGACTCGTCTGAAGCAGATGGTCTACAAAATTAAATACCACCTGTAGTTTAGTGGACCCGCTCGTTCAATGATTACGGTAGGTTTGACTCTAATGGTCCACTATCATTACAATTTATCGTTCAGACTATTTATTTGAATCCAAATCGTATGAAGGAACGAGTTTTAAATTGCATTGATTTAAATATTTTTAGAGTTTGTTTACTTAAATTATATAATTAAAATTTAAATAGAACTGATCAATGTCGTATTTGACTAAGAAAGTAACACTTGGTAGAGAAGCGACGGAATGTTCGATGAGTGTGGGCGGTGTACAAAAGCCTAGGTGCTTATTATTGTATCAGTGAGAAATATCAAAAGTTAATGGCCGCTTGTCCAGCGGTTCACTGCTCTTTGAAATTAATTTAAAGTGCATGGGAGGGGTAATTATGAGGCCAAGTAGCCATTATTGTAATAAACAGATGAATCATCTCGCTATTGGCACGATAATGTTGTGCATACAGGGCTTATTGTTTTATGATTAACGAATAACTTATTTCTGAAAGCTTTTATGAGATGAGAGCAAAATGAAAATTGAAAGACTAAAATGCTGTAAAGTTTTAAAACGCTCGCTGTGATGAAATTAACTTTTAAATAGAATTCTTATATTATTAGTTCAGATGACATTGGATCGTATAAAACCAGGTTTAGAAATTAAACTTCAGGTTTAGAAATATTCTGAATGAAGTTGGGATTAACAGCGAGCGATTTAATATCCATAAAATCGTATGCACACTCCCAGGAATCGTTCAATGGCTTTTTTCTTTAGCTATCAAAGTTTGTTAAGTTCATTTAATCCCTTTTATAGTTTGTTCGTTGCGATTTTCAAAGCTACTGTGGATAATAACTGTTAGAACAAAACTTTAATGATCGTTATAACGGTTTCATGCTTAATCTGTTTATCTCTGCTTATGAATCTATCGGTAGGTACTGTTAATTTAATTATCTAAGTTTACATCCAGTTGTCATGTCACATGTGTCTATTGGATTGTAAAAGAAAAGAATATGTATGTTTATTTATAAAGGCTTTCCAGGCACCTGTGTCAGGTACATAATAAGAATTGGGGTTCAAGTAATTCTCGTTTCTTTTCACAATATGAGAGTTCTTTACAAAATGCTCGCGTCTTAGCATTCAATGCGTTAATTATTTTCCGTTCCTTTGCGAATTGTGCGAGCGTGGCTTTGTTAACGGCGTGTAAAGATTAAAGCACGAGATTGGCCACGCCCAGAGTTGATTGTTGGCCGTGATTGGTCGAGCGCACTCTTTGTTGCACGCCGCTTTGTTTAACGTCTCAAATTAGCGATTACTTACCTATGTTAGTTAGAAAGTTGCACGAAGTTGCGTGGGCATGGCGGCCGAGCTAGGGAATATAGTACCTGCCACGAGCCAATCAGTGGTTGCTCTGTTATTTTGTTCTTCCAAGATTGTGCTTCTTAACGTCCGTCAGCGGCGCATCTCCAACGCATTACTCACCTTCAATTTGTTGCGTAAAAAGTTTAGATTATACGACGAATTAATTTCCCAGTAACGAGAGATGCATATAAACTTGTAGTAACATTTAACTTTACTTCTTTACGAGGTTCAGTGCAGCAATATTGATGACCATAAAAGGCGGAACATACAGGTATTTACGGCCTTTACCATGTGCAGTTATGATAAAAACTGGCACGTATTCATTGAAAAACTAGACTTATAAACGAGAATAACTTTCAATCCAACTTAGCCGGTACTTACTTTATTTTTACTGAGAAACTCTTTAATAACGTTTTAATTTTATAACCGGCAATATTGTGTTAAAACAATTACTGTCTGATTTATAATCATAACTTTGTTGATTACGGCACCGTTTAATATTAATCGTTGGCGAAATTCACTGAATTTAATTACTGTTTATAATTTGTTGCATATTGCTTCTGTTAATAAGTATAAAATTTATTAATTGTGAATGGACTGATAATTGCTTCTCATAGATAATATTCCCAACAGTGTGGCATGATGCTAGAATGATGTGAGGTAACGGGTTTTATAAAAAAATATGACTAATAATATAAATATAATCAATGGGTACCTGTTTAAAATATGATATGAAATAAGAAGGTCTGTAACATCTGACAGGAGAAAATGACACAATAAAACGTCGTCTCTAAAATGGAATAACAAGACGATTATGATGTCAATGATTTTTTTTGTTAAAAACGATTAAAATATATATATAACGATTAATTACATATAACGAATGCATTAGGTGGCAAAGCACAACTCTGTCATTCAGAAACGTGCCCTCAAGACTGTACTAGCCTTCCCACGTTGGATCGTGAACAGGCGAAATAGGACAGAATTCCAATGTCTAACTTCCAGACTGAAAAATCTCATGCATAGTTTTCCAAACTACCTGAATATTACGAGAGCATTCAAAGCCAGGTTGTTCTAGAATAACAGTAAATATTATATGATGGATATAAAAACAAGCTCTTAAGACAATGGCTCCCATGCGTCATGCTCAGAACAGGTGCACCATGCGACTGTTTACTGATATATTGTAATATATTTACTTATGATACCCTCACGGGGTGATTTTCAAGGTTAAGCGAAGGTTTCCTAGGTACATCTTTGGATTGCTGAGCATCCATTATATGCGGAGTTGCTTGGTGCCTCGGAATTAGTTGGTGCTAGTTGTCATTTGTAGATGTTCAGTCATTAAATTATACTGTCAGTGTATTGCATTTTTGATAAAAATTATTGCAAGAAAGGTAAATTTATTCTCCGGGACACGTGGAGCTTCATTGTCTCGGCGCATTTCCGATGATTGCCATTTTAATTCTGGCTTTCAAGAGTTACATTGTTTATGGAATAGTGTGGTGGGTTTTAAACAAAATAAATATTGTCAGTGATCAGCCAATTGGTCCGACAGTCTGACAGCCATCAGTCTTACAACTCATACCATGAGGTAAGGTGAGAAAGTCAGTCGCTTCATGTAACATATTCAACTGCATTAGGTTAAATTGGAAGCCGATCCTGACATCATTGGGGAGTTTTCTTGAATTATGTTCCCTACACTAGGAATTTCTTCTGTATCGTGGGTACGTTTTCTTAAAAGCCTCTAATTTCACATATCCAACACCCAGACCTACTACTTGAAGATTATACAAATATAATTATGGTCGGGCGGGAACCGAAGCTGCGACGTATTGCGTAGCAGTCAATGGCTCAACCATTGTCCCAACCATGTCGAGGTTGCTGATTTATTAGGTAGATGATGATTTACTTTTTTCGTAATAAAAGCTTCACGGTTCCTGGTCTCAGTTACTCAGGCATGGTTCCTTGGTGAATAGATTACAATTTAAATGTGATTGTCCCGTGAGTAGGCGTTCTATGAAATGTTTTGTTAAAGGAAATATCAAGCTTCCTTTTTTTCAGAATAGGTATTCGTGTTTGTGTTTGAATAATAAATCCCTGTTATATCAGACAGAAGTCTAGCTTTGAGGCATAAAACATTTGTAGCGAGCTTGACTTTTATATCAGACCAATTCGTTTGATACACAAAAATAAAGTAGGACTAAACTTTTTTGGGGGAGGACTATGATGAAATGAGTCTTTACACCCTGTGTGGAGTGGAGGAGACTGTCTGGAAAGACTGACTAAAGACCACGTTGTTCCTTTGTTTGTTTTTTTTTCAGGGCTGGGGTACCTGCTTACACAGTACCACGAACTCGAGATAATAATATACTAATGCAAAAATAAAATAGTAATTTATCTTCTGATTTCTCTACGATAACACTCGTACAGATTTAAAGTTTGTGAGTTGGTTTTTACGAAATACCTAATCTCTGGAAAAATAACTCATTTAAAAATTATTTTACCGGTAGATTACATTACATTATACGAGAGTGCCAGAGACTGTTTTTTTTTTTAATCCGGACAAAGTCGCGTGTGGAATGCTAGTCATCAATAATATTTGCCTTTAGAGATAGCCGCTGGGCATAGGCGTTCCAATCCCCCATAAAGAACAAAGTCTCAGGCTAAGTATTACCAGTCCTTTGATTGAATTTTCATAAGTTTTTTTTAACCTTTTGATCCCAAAAATGTGTAGGCAGAAAGGTTATCAGCCTATAATCTTTTAAATTAAAATTTAAAGAGTTGTGAGGATTTGGAGGGATAGGTAGGTATGATTTTTTTCTAAATTTAAAGATAGGTTCGCGTTTGACCACTATCTCACCTGATGGTAAGCGAAGATGTGGTCGACGGAGAACCACGCTTGGATATTGCAGTCACTTACCCTTATAATAGCAAAACTGAAATGTTGCACTTTCGTCCCTTTCACGACCTTGCCGCTGTGTACGAAGACTTAGCGCGGGGCGGCAAGCGGTTAGATCAAATATACGTAATAATATAGAAACGTTTGAAAGACGCCACGAGGCGCCGTCAGTAGCGAATTCGCGTACTTCGAATTAATTAATGTGTAATTCGCGTCCCTCTTCGTCAACGGACTGCTTGGTTGAGACTACATGGGGCACCGATTTGTGATACGAATGCAAGAGCGAACCGAGTTACACATGGTATCGCTGATGTAACATAAACTGTGGATAACGTAGTGAATTCCAGACTTATAATAATGTATTATGTCTACCTACTATGTTTATTTCTAATTGTTTTTTTTTCCAAACGAATAAATCAATTAAATGTACGGTATGACCCGTGAGCGTTCATTTATTTGTTTTAATCGCTCATGTGTCGCAGATAGCGTCGCGGCTTAGTATAGCCTGAGCATCACAGTGCAAAAGTACTTACACATTTGTGGAAAATGGAACAGCTGCACTGCACACACGCAGCCTATAATCATGGACCAAATTACGAAAAATAAAAGCAACATAGACGCGCGTAATTTCGTCCCTAGAGTCACTACCTATATATCTCTAGAACTAGGTAGGCTCTTATTTCAGTATTACCGCGGTAGAGTTTAAAAAACAAGCAAAACCTTCCTTCTGGTCTGGACTCGTGGTCATGGGCCATCATGAACATTAACTTAATAGTTGTAATTCTTGTTATTATGGCTGTAAAACGATTCTCAAATGACGAAAAGGTGGTACTGAAGAACTTTTTGTAATGCTTGACGCCTTCACGGCAGTGTAATGGCCTTTAATGGATGTCGCAGCATTCTTCTTTCACGTGACTCGAACGTTACAATGCCTGATGTGTACAATTTTGCTTAATTATACTTATTAGCATACAAAGGGGTTTTGAGACGCGAAATAGCTACAACTGTATACTTGACAAAGAATGTTAAGATATATTTTCTGTATAAATATTTATTCCTACAATTGTAGAACAACCACGTCTTCCCAGTACAAGTGAATGCAGGCGTCCATTCAATTTTAATAGCAAAACTTAAGCCTTTTGTCGTCTCACACTGCACCCAGGGGAACCAGTGAGGTAGACCATTCACAAACATACACTTAGGTATACAGACTCTTACATAAGTCTATGAACTGTGGAAGTGTATGGAGCTTATTATTCGGGTGTTGTCGGTCAGCTAGAATAAATTTAAGTAACCTGCCGTACCCAAAAGAGACTGCCGATACCTAAATGAATATTTTATGGGTATGTACTTTTTAAATAATTCATACGTCGGTATCGTTATTCGACGGGACATAGACCGGCGACTAATACATATTTAACAAACCTTTACCGTCCCTTAATAAAGACAATGAAGCGCTTTAGTGGTTCAGCAAAATAAATTTCAACTTCTCAACGAAACATTGCAATTACTCGACTCAATGAACGCAAATCGATTCAGACGATACTTTACGACCTTGTCGATACTCGTTATTGTTGAAAATTCAAGTGTAAACTTCAATATCTTGTGCTGAGCACCAGCAAGCCGAAAGGCACTCGTTTGTCGTCCCATAATAAGATCGACCACTCTCCACAATAATAGATAATTTGTTTAGAGTAAAAAAACCTGCAAATGGGCCTTAAGCCTATAATAAAAACAGAGATATGGCGCTGGTGGGTCGGATCGAGAAATGAATTTAGATTACAGGTTAACGCCGACTAAGTGTGGGTTGCCGCTTCACCTGTGCTTGAAAAAACATTGGATAAAAAACGGCCAGCGGATGACTGCTCTGCAGGCCGTGAGTCCGTCACACGAGCCCGGCCATTTTAGGCGGACGCTTGTCAATCTGCCGGCTTATTATGAGTGTTACCGTATTACAAAAAGCATTTTCAAGTTCGTAACTGTTCACTTTTTATACAAACAAAGTATGAGAAAACTTCAGATAAGATTAAACGTTTTTTGTCACTTAAGATTTCTTTGGATATCGCTGCGTTGCGTTTTTAATTCCAAATAAACGTCTGGCTGATTCCGGTGGGACGGAAAACTTCGGCACGTTACCAGTAAAATGCAATTACACGTGTAAACCCAATATTCATAAATGTTATTTTCCAATAACACGCTGTAAAATAATAAAAAAGCAGATCGTTCGTTGCAGAGAGCGGGGCGGCCGGCAGCGTCGCATTAACGAACAGTAAAAATAAAAGCTTTCGACTGAAATTAATAAATTTTAATTGCATAAAAGTACAGGTTGCCGCTGGGTTTAAGTGGTAACAGTCTCCCGTTCGCGTCCATATGGGTCGAAACACGACAGAATTAAACGATACGTACAAATAGACGATGATGGATGCGCACCCATTATGTGAGTACATTCTAAATCACAGCGAACAATAATAACAACTCAACCGGTTCCTACGTAGCATTAACAAAACGTTTAGACTTTGATTATTATTTATGAGAGGGCAATAAAAAAGAGACGACAAACTTAAAAAGTACAAAGAAAAACATCTATATGGGAAAAAATAAAAATCTGATAATCCCACGGTGAGAACTGTTTATGACAAGTGTCTCTTAAATCGAATTTTACACCGCTCAGACGTGTACAAATAAAAAATCAAGTCGCCGATGGTCTTCGACACTCAATAACACGAACATCGATTCACAACAGAAATAAAGGCATGTCCACACTAAGCGGTTATATCGTAGTCTCGGCGCATCGGAACCGGTTGTACAAGAGAAATAGTTTCGACGTGAACGCTATAAGCACGATTATTAAGCAGCCATAGTCGCTGTAGGACGTACCCAAGTACCCAACCCGTGACTAAATATGCCCACGCGTATAACTTATGATGCTTCAAATAATTCCCTTGTCTGCGCCGCCTCGTGAACCCACCATTTTCCTTCGGAAGCAACGTTTCATAATTAAATTTAACGCACGGTTTGCGTAGACGCCATATAATGCGATTATAATTGACTTATGATCGAGTTTCAAATACGCTCGGCGCGTACCATTTTGTAGAACGTGGTCCGTCATCATGTAACTCATTACAGGGGTGACTAGCATCGGATTAACAACGACCGATATAGAACAGATTACTTTTATAATCTCCAATAACGATCTAGGCTTAAAATTGAGCGCATTCAGTAACGTTCATATTTTTAAAAGTAACGCCATTTTGTTCAGATGGCAGAGAGTAAATTTTAAATGGCATCGATCGCGTATGAAAGTAAATAAAGTTCTCTTTGACATTCATTAGTTTCATAAAAATAGCTCTCTAACTCGGAAATAAAAAGCGGGCGAATAAAAGCTCGTTAAAATCACTCGCTGTTCGACCCTGAATAAAAGTTTCGAACGTACTTTTAACCTACGTGGATAAAAAGAGAGGGGCAGGAAGTGAAGCGTATTTAATCATTACAAGAGCGGCAGTCATTTTTCATCTCCTGAATTAATTTTAAATTTGATTCTATTAACATAATAAAATAAATGAGTGAGTGCCCTCGGGCAAGAGTGAAGAAGTAATCTTGAGTGGGGATCTCCGAGATTTGAGGTCGAGAGGTTAATGTTGATTTGTTTGTACAATTGTGTACATGTTGTGATACTGCTCGTTACTAACCGACGTGGTCGGTCGTGTTGCGGACTCTTTGAGCCCGTTAACGTTTTTGTCGGCAGTCCGAGACAAAAACTAATACTGTGGTACCCGAACAAAGGCTCTCGTAATGAAAAGGTGATGCGAACGTCCAAACACGATCGCCTATAGTTCACGGTGTTTCAAGTAAAAAATATAACGACGCTTGTTATAGAATTAAATTATAGACGTGAATAATGTTTCGATTAGCATTTATTTTTGGAAACGAACATAATCATATAACATATTGCAGATTTGTCTGTGCCGTTACTGTCTAATAGCTGTTATTATCTACGAAAATGTTGAATTTTAATCTTCTTATTTCTTTTACCTGGATTTGAGCTGATTGTCGGCGTTTGTGTAATGTTATTTATTTTTATTAGAATTCACGTCGTGTTTCCGTCCTAGATTAAATTCAGTATTAAGAAAAATGTATGATATAAGTTCTACATTTCATATGTTTCGTGCTCTGTCTTGTTTTCAGCAACAATAGAATGCGCTTCTAGTTTATAATACGTAGTAAATCACGGAATTATTAGATTTATGTACATTGCGCTGGGAGCCAGTGCACGAATCATTTATAAGCTCCACAGTGAGTCCAATGTACAGAGTTAAAAGCTAAATACAGGGAATCGAGCGACCTAAATGCTTTAATACAGAATAGACGGGTACACTCATGTACATGAGTGACCAGCGAGAGACCACGGCGCGGCGCAAGTGTGTTGTGAATACAAAACGGTATTTCATATTTACATGCGATGGTACGAACATGTCGGAGACGACTATTCAATCATGGCTGATTCAGCAAACAAATTGTGTTTACTTGTAGCTTGTAAAAGTGAAGCTGCTACCCACTCAGTCTATTTTTGTATATTTTTCTTTGGAAATGGAAAAGCAATATCACTTTTAAGGTTTATGATGAAACACGTTCTCAAATAAAAATATCCAGCCAAATTATTTTTTTATTAAATTACTAAAAACGCTCACGCTTTTTTTAACTAACTTTTTTTTCTGCCGTTTGACGTTTGACTAGAATTTTTAACCTTGATTAACAAAAAAGACAAATTTTACTACGATATCACGATTTTATTAGATAATTTACCTACTAGATAAAAAAGTAATTTAATCTATTTTATTGTTTCTTTTCTAATCCATAAATAACAACAGAATATAATATCAGATTGGAAGCTCATTCTTTGATAAAGCTATACATAATACTCTGTTGTCGTGAATGCAAAATCGTGGCTGCAAGTTTTATCTCAACCGATAGAATATACATGAGTTCAGTTGCCTTCATCAATAAGTAAAGAAGTCTCGGTTCTACAGTTTTTGCCATAACAGAGGAAAATGCAAAGTTTGGATCCATTTTTCAGTATCTGAAGTCCCGTAACGGACTTTGATTGGAGTTTCGAAGAGATTTTTAAAGGTTTTTAAAGAAATCTGATTCTTATTTTGATGTCGCTTAAAACTAAAATGAGAAATTCTTAGAATCTTGCATTACATTTGTGTAGTTTTGTATAATATTTGGTTGGATTATTTTTGCAATTTCAGAGTTGGTCTCATCTAAAAAAAAATTGAGACAAAATAGTGAGGCCTACATAAATTACCTATTTATCAAACATAACTATTACTTACATAGTCTGATGTTACCGCCATGACAACAAACAAAACGAACTCTAAAATGCTAACCTCTATATCGAGGGTATAGTGCTCAAACCCAATAAGTACGAAAATGACACTTTTGAGATATTCAATATTTAAGGTTTAAGGACATAAATACCTATGTTATTCAAATAATGTCGGTATAATGAGTATTTGTGGTAAAAGTGGATACGTTGAATTAGTGTAAAACAGTACTTTTGAGTTTCTGAGGTAGTCCATTTTCTTATAATAAAAATTTAAGTTACAAAGGGTACCGACTTATTGGGTTTTAGATCTAGAGAAATCAAACATATTATGTACTTCGAACAATTCTTTTTTTTAAAGAATCACAAAAAAATCAGGAGAAATCACTCTACGTCACTTTCGAAAGCTGTCGGTTTGGTGTACGTCTTCATACCACACATCCATCCATGAAATTCCTCTGGTATGATAAGTTTTTCGAAAGATATTTTTTTAGCAAGACTAAAGTGGTACGGCGACCTCCCCGATGGCGTCAGCGTAATATGTTGCGCTGACGACACGCTCGTCCTGGCATCCTCGACAGCCGGTGGAACTTCAGGGAGCACTTCCTGCGTCTGGCCCCCAAGCTGAACCGGGCAGCAGCCGCCCTCAGGCGACTCGTGCCTAATCTCAGCGGGCCAAACACCTCCTGACGTAGGCTGTACGCCGGTGTCGTGAGGTCCATGGCAATCTATGGGGCCCCTGTGTGGGCCCTGAGCATCCGGACACGACCACTAAAGTTGGTCGCATGCCAGAGGGTCATGGCTATCCGGATGAGCCGGGGATACCGCACGATCACCGGCGAATCTTTCAACCTTGCCGGATTACTGCCCTGGGATTTCGAGGCGCCCTCCAACGCGTCTATGAGAGGCGCGTGGAGGCGTAGTGCCGGGGTGTATCCCCGCTGCTTTGACAAGTCGACAAGTAGTAGACAGTATACTGCCCGTATGGAGGGGACGACTGTCGCGACCGACGTCCGGGCACGCCGCAATCGCGGCATTAAGATCCCTGTTTGAGGAATTGCAGGATAGGCGTCACAGCGTCCAGACCTACCGCATGACGCGGGTCCTCGACGGACACGGAAGTTTCGGGAGGTACCTGTGTCTGATAGGGAAGGAGGAAACACCCGGGTGTCACCACTGCCAGGATCGCCCGGAGGACACAGTGCAGCATACGGTGCAAGACTGCCCCGCCTGGGCAGAGCACCGACGTGTCCTCACGGCGGCGATAGGCGGAGACCTCTCGCGCCCGGCATTTTTTGTGGCCATGCTGCGGGGCGAGACGGAGTGGGAAGCGGTCGCCTCTTTCTGCGAAGCAGTAATGCTCGTAAAGGAGGAGGCGGGCCGCGGAGAACATAAGCGTGAAGTTATCGTAATTTGCTCGTTATGAGAGAGAGGACAGCGTCCTCCCTCCGCCCCAACCGCAGTGGTAGGCTCCCGCGGCGTCGGACGTCAGCAGACGATCTCCAGCGACCGTATGCGCGGGCATGCGGGCAGAGAGTAAAGGGCAACTCGCTGCCCGACCATGGACCATGCCCGGGTCGACGGCGCGTTGTGTCCCACGCACGCCTCAAAGAGCGTCAGCATAATGATGGGGCCCCCCTCTCAGAGGGCCAAAGCTTACCGGGGTCGCGGGATTTTTCCATCACTGTGACCCCGGAACATAAAGGGCTATTGAAGGACACCGTGGATTTTAGTCAGTACAAGTCTGACGGTTCCTCCTGCCCTGCCCGGGGTTCAGGACTCATTTGATGATTTTACCACGATAAAAAAAATGCTGCTTTAAAAACGATTTTCTACTCGCATAAGCTTAATTCGGACTACGCTAGTATTTTTAACCAACTTCAAAAAACTTTGCTTTAGTTTATTGTAATATCGCACTAAATAAAAGAACTTCGATAACAATACGCGCGATGCAAATGCGCCTCGCAAACTGACAACAGTAAATGCTAGTAGTTCATAGGTCCAATTGATTTATATTGGGTTCTTCTTCGAACAAAGTATCAAGAAAGTTAGTTGACGATGAGAGCTTATACAATATAACTAAACATAACTTGTTACTTTTGAAACATAATCGAACAGTAAAACCGTGGTAAAACCCAACAAATACATTTGTTTTGATTTAACTTTTGGTTTTGTTTGTTTTTTTAGTCTACGTATTTGAAGGTAAAACCCGATAAATAGAAATAGTGATTATTGCCTCGAAACAGTTGGGTCATTTTAGTTAAAATTGTTGAACACTCAATACCAATAAAAAGCTTTATGTGGTTTAAGCGTGAAACAAAAATATTATGTTACAAGATAACACGCTTTATAGGGTACCAGTTTTTAAGTCTTGGCCAAACGTGGTGACTTTATTGGGTTATTACCTTCAGTAACTTTCTTTCTGCTGCGAATTCAACTTACTGGATTAGACCACTGGAAAGAGCGTCAAAAATGCATTAAGATGTACTAATAAAACGATTTTTGATTTTTCGGCACTTATTGGGTTTGAACACTATACCCTCGATATGTGTTTAGCGGTTTATGTGATCAGCGCGTCAATACAAACAGAATTCGTAATCATGTGTTACATTTAGAATGTTAGATTGACAGTTAATTGAAAATATCAACAATGCAATGTTATTTTAGTAAATACGGTTGATGAAACCTCCGATTAAATTATGAAGCGTATGATAACTACAGTTTAAATACCAGTTAGTTAAATATTATGTTATTTGTTGGTTGATAATATTAAAATCAAACAACTGGTATTGAGCTGCTCTGATAATCCGTTTTACCAAGAATATTAAATTAATATGTGTAAATATTTTTATAATATCTGCATGATAAACTTGAAAACGATATTACAATTGGTTTCCGTAATTTTAAACTCTATAATGTTGAATTGATTGGAATTAAATGGCAATTTACAACGTTATGTATTAACGTTATTTTAATGACGATTTTGCGATTTCATAATGTCACTTACACATTTAAACATTATGTACTAGTTTTAATATTTGCTTCTTTATATTTACTCTTAAAACTGCGTCTTCTAGTGCACTGAAAATTGAAAAAGAAACAGTCTAGCTGAAATAGAACGCAGACAGTCCACACAGATTCAATAAATATTCCTTTTTCCTAATTCTAGCAGGGAAATCTAAAAAGAAGAAGTCGATTCCGTTTGTTATAATAATAATCAGTACTTTCTGCCAATCCAAAAGAAAATAGCCCAGTAAGTAGACACTACTCTACTGTTTTTATATCAGAAGTGAAATACGCCATTAATAATTTCAACACCACCAAGAAAAACATTGCTCAGCCCATAAATATCCCCCTTAATGGCAAAGTCTGTAATATTTCTTCCCTCATCTACATTACTTCTGCAAAAATAACAAAATAGTGTTCGCAGATTGCCACAGCTCGATAAGCCTTGGTGGACTGCATAGAATGAGGCACTTCAGGAGTATACCTTTGTTATCTGATGCGGACAAAAACGAATCATAATGCCAAGGATTAAGATTGCTTTTTGTGTTTAAAGTTTTTATCTGGCAGTTCCACAGAGGTACTGATTTGTAGTCGAGATAGGCACGCGAATGATGCTCTCGGTGGCCGCAACAAGGACACAACTAAAATAAAACTACATATTACTACGTACAGATAAGAAAGGTCCGCCTCTTACGACTCCAGTTATTTTTACGAACATCACGCTTGGTCAAATGTAACGTTTCACAACCTCGACTTATGAACTTATGATGTGTTGAAAGCAAATATTAGATGTCATATTTTATTTATTTAGGACACAGCGGAATATAAATATGTATGGGAATTAAGAAGAAATGCGACCGTTTTCCGTTGACCATAAATATATGACGAATGTGTGTGAAGTAACTCATTAGACGTATTTAGAAATAATAATTGGTAGGTTATAATCCAAGCCTACACAGATACATAAATAAAAATCTAAAACATCCGTTTAGCGTGGTTAGTCATAGCGGTTTATACGCGTTACGAAGCACAATATGTTTTGTATGTAGATAGCCAACAAAATGATTAACATTACGGATTCAAATTAGCAGTCGGAACGCAAAATAAACACATCATTGCACCGTGCAGTGTCCGTGAGTGCGTCGCGCGTCGCGCCAGCTCAACCATTACATATTTATAACATCTTACATGGACTCAAATCGATGTTAAATTTTCATATCCAGCCAACAGCGGGGCTAACGTACCGGCAATCGCGTCACGTACTACCATATTAGACAAGTTTTCAATGAATTTTAATGTGGTCCAAGATGCCCCCGACTTGGGACGGCCATTCAGTGTGGTCGGCTGCAGTGATTGATCGAATGTTCAAGTAATCTGACCTAACGTCGATTTAATCGGCGTCTGTTGTGATTTTATACGCTATTCTATCGTGTTCTGCCTTTATGTTGATGATAATGAAGACTGTTTACCTCCATAAAGGACTCGAAAAGGTTTGTTGCAGAAGTTTATTGTTAATATAATGTTTTACGAACATTTTCCTCCTTGCTTTTGTCCGTTGTAATTAAAATCGACATTTAACAAGCAAAACAAGCTCGCTAAATCACGATGAACGTAATAATAGCATTGGTTGCTGTCTGACATCTGCACCCCATAATAAAACAAGCTTCAAGGGAATCTTAGGGGAGTAAAATAGCCATAGATTATATCTCATTTCCTATGTGGATTGATTAAAGAGGCAGCTTCCTTTTGAGCGTTCCCTTGACACTATTCTAGGTATTATTGTAAACTATTCTTGAGATCTTCAAAAGTGTGAATAAACACATCAGTGTATTACCTTAATGAGTGCATAACTCTAAATCTGTACTAGGTTACACAGCTCTGGCTACCGCTTCGGAGAACATAAGCGTGAAGTTATGGTAATTTGCTCGTTACCTATAATTCCCTAGCTACTTAGTGGTGGTTTCTTCGCTTTGTTCTGTTTCAATATAATACTTTAAGTGCTATAACTAAGTGCACAAAACGCTTTGGTTCGATAGAACTATAGAATCGGTTCGATGAAGAATTTATTTATAGTTAATGGCAGACCTTCTCAGAATTAGCCTTCTTGCAGAACACTAAATTGAATACCATTTCTTGGAAATTACACTTACGCAGCGTATTGGAATGGATATAATCATTTGGTATTTTAATTTAGGTACATACTTCTTTATGTTTCATTTGATTGGAGTCGTAACTAAAGATTATTACGACTTATTTTATTGTTAGTTGGATGTGGATATCATTTCACAATAACATATTGTGATGAAATTGTTAGCTGTTTGTATCATAGCTCATTGATTTTCATGATAATGTCATACTAATCCAGACACATGTGACAGAAACTATGTTGTACACGTATATCCATAGAAGCTTTTCCACAAAGTAATAACGATACTTACAAGAAACTTATAAACGTTTTGTTTATGTCCGTTTTATAGTTAAGTAACAATTTTACAGCGCGACACAATAAGCGGCTTTTATAATAAAACACTGAATGTCTTAAACAAAATCCATTTATTTTTAGTGACATATTGTCCTGAATGTGGCCCATTGTTTGACGTCGTAAAGTGCGCATGTGTGCACTTGTTAGGGTTAGCAAGCCTTAGCTGTATGCACTTGTAAATATTCATGGGATAATAAATACATCGTATGCCAAGGATTGTTTGTGAATGACTTGATTACAAATTCTAAGCTTCACTGGAATTCTGTGTTGTGTAAGCTTCATCATTTACGGTTAACTCGGTTTTAAAGTAAAATATATCCTCCTGTATTTCGAATGACAAATCAAAACATAAGGGACGTAATTCCGGTTTGATTCTCCGGGGACAACCCTGTCCTGTGCATGTGTGAGTGGGTCTTGTATGCAGATACTAATTTCGCTTTCGGCGATGTCGACGTTTAACATTTGGAACGCGGCGCGAGTTTTAATTTGTGATCAATTATGCGAGGGCACTGTTATTTATCGTTGTTTTATTTCATTTGCCTTCTCACAGCGGCCGTGGGTGGTCCGATCACGATTTTCGGGTTGCGATGTTCACCAATAAGTTCCACTGATTGCGCCATAGAGTTAGCAATGTGATAACAAGGTCATACGTGACCGGTTGCTTGAGAGGGTTAAGTCTGTTCCCTTTTTATTATACTGCTGAATAAAGGTTGTCAAAGTTATTTATGCTAATTCATCCAAATAAGTAGGCCTTCATATTTTAATGGAGATCAGCTTTATGGGGACCAAACTTCGTAACTTCTCACATTATAAATCAAAACGGATACAAAGTTTGTTTAATACCTGTGACCATATATCTTCCCCACACTCAGGATAATTAACCGAAACATAAAAGGCGGGTCGAAAATGTATTTATGCGCAAAATTTTCGTGAATGAAACGTCGTGGTCCCAGTTAATTTACCATGAGTATTATAATGGTAAATACAGAAGAAATTTTTTTTTTTACAGAAGAAGGCTTTTTGCCACACAGATCAACATGGCTAATTTCCCAAAAGTAAAGTGATAAAGCAAGAAAATGTCATTGCGTCCTTAAATATTACTCGGGAGAATTAACTTCTGGAAGGCTTATTGTTGTTGTTTATATTTTTTTCACTTTTATTGTTGTTTGGTGAGATGGTTTTGTGTTATGAACTTAATAAAATACAAAAAGTATCTATAAAGCAAAGTTCAAGATAATAAAGTGCTTGATTTGTGAGAATAAACAATTCTCACTGTCAATGAATATCACTAAAGCTAACGTATATGAAAAACAAGTTTCTTGTAATGATACCCCGCGGCACAGGTTTGAACATTTGTTTAATTGGATCTTTTACTTGTAATTTTGGATTTAATAACCCTATCGTTTTTGTTAAAATGATTTTTATTCCCTTAAAGATTTCCATTTAAAAAATAATTAAATATTAATTTGCAAGCATCATTAAAAAAAACTATCAGAAAAACGAAGAGACATAACCGCTAACATTCCAATACCGTCCAATAAATATCAGAAGCGTCAATTCTACAATGTTCTTGATCTCGTGCGTACAGCCATTTTGTTATTCCGAGCGCATCGGACGCCCCACGACCGGTTAGCGGTAAATTGTTCCACGTAATGTGATTCTAATTGAGCAGCTAATTCCTACTGAGCATACACTCAGTTAATTAGCCATTGCCCTCACTGAGACCGCTTCTTGTATTGTAGAAGCCTTTTTGTTACCACTAAGTCGGCATTATCAGACTTAGTCGCTGCAGTAGTGATTAGATGCACTTACTATACAATCACGGTGAAGTTTACATTGCAGTTTGTAAACTGTGTAAGAGAATTTAGTCTGTGTGTATCAAACATAATTATTTTTTGTAAATAAAATGATTTAAACGAAATCAGAATTATCTCTTGATTTAACTGACAAGCAAAAGTGAATAAAAGCTTTAAAGAGTGGCCGTCAGCGGCTTTGTATGTTGAAATGAGAACAACGGAACCTTCCTAGAAAAAGTTTTCGGCATTACCCTGAGCTCGAGTTTGTTTAATAATTGTGTCGACAAAACAAAATCAGAAATTGTTTAACGTTTTAACTGGAATCGATATAATATTATAACAACTTTTATTACGAAAAACAAACTTATCAGTACTTTTAATGTTTATTTCAATGATACAACAGATAAGGTCCATAATAATAGCTTTGTACAGATAGTAAAATTTCACAGGTAATGTCCTTTTGGCTTGATTTGTTCCGATTGTACATTCTAGCCGGATAATTGGCCATAAATGATATTTTATCCTTGTGTTTTATACCTTCAAATTACGTTGATTTTATTAGAAATATTGTAACCAATTATCGGTATGTAATAATTGTTGTATTGGCTGTATTCTATCGTTTTCGAGCTGATTGTGCGAGTCCAGTTCACTCAATAAAACTAGTCACGTGCTGCATGTTATGCGCACGTTTGGTTCTGATTTGGCGAGCTCCTATTTTTACAAGGATCGACTGCCTGTGCCGATTGACCTCTTTTCAGAATGCCATGTTGCAGTAGCTATGGCTTTTTAAAATACAAGTGGAATATTGCCAAGATTTTTACCTGGTTAAACTACAATCAAAATAACCTAGTAGAATTTTAAATAGACAGATTTGGTTCAAATTGATTTGAAATTGATAACATTATTATATTTGAGAATACACTATATTTGTACTAGAAATAAACATAACGTATACGCGTCGTAGCAGCAGCATAATAGCAACTATAACAACATTTAAGCGCTATGTAAGCGTAGCACAGTCTCGTAGACGTCTACGCCACCTCTACGAAGTTCTATTCGCAGCAGCTACGACTAGTCTACGCAGCGTAACCGCCTCCGCGCTAGACAAACACTCAATGTGAAGACACGCTTTAGAAAATATAATTAACTTGGTTTATTTTATGTGCGACGTGAATGGCTTATGTTTTGAAACAAGCCATTCACGTCAGATGTTCGTTCGTTCAGATGAGATGACTAGAGCTTAGTGCTGCTTGAAAACGTACGCAGCAGGTAAGTTGTTAAGTGTATAATTTAAAGGGCGCAATAGGATCTAATGAGCGGTGTTCCGTACACTGAAGAGCACTCGTCACTGTATTCTGTCAGCGTATTCTTGTTAAAGTAGATGTATAAGTGAATATAATATTATGTACAATATTGTATGAGCTTTGTTTAATGTTAGTCACAGGATTGTCTGTTTTATTTTAAATGAAGATGTTATGAGTGGCTTAGTCTGAGTTTAATTTAATTTTAACACGTGTAATGCAGAGGTATCCCAGTAGTATCGACTTCAACTTCAGTTTTAGGTCGTAGATTCGAACCTAGCCGGAAGCAATATGTTATTTATTTCATCACCAAAACGGACCTGTCATAGCACCAAGAATTCACATCTACGAACACGTCACATCTACCAAACCGAACTGGGCCGCCATTTTGGCCCACCTCCTCTCTGTGAGAGGAGGCCTGTGTCCCAGCAGTGAGAACATTATAGACTGATGATGATGATGACGAAACACGAGCTAGAAAAGCAATTTTCCGTGAGTTATTCATCATTTATTAGAAATCTGGAGTAATAATGAAGTCTACCTCTCTAATATTATACCAGTGTTGTCTTAAACTTGAGATCAAAATAGACACAGAATACTCAAAAGGTCTCATGTAGTTTCGATTACGTTTAATAACATGTGTTTTAATTACTTTGCTCCGTAATTTATTTGGTTAGCGCGACTTAACGAACCTACGAACAATATATTTGTGGTAAAATATACTAGCGTAAATCTAACCTGAAAATTCTACTGATTATATTTCTTGATTTAGGATTAAAAATAATTTGTACCATTTTTTTGTTGATCCGTCCGATTTCCATTTGTGTTTTACTGTAGATTAGTTTGGGTGTATTATACAGTACTGCCGCCCTATCAAGTGGAATGGACTGTCAGACTTTGACTAACTAAAATACGTTCTGTTCCTTCACAAGCCAAGCATTCTAGGGCCGCGACGCTCTTTTAAGAGACTTCCGCTAACAACGTAAGGAGTTATTGGATTACTTTTAAATATTATGGTTTTTGAGCTAACTGTAAGGGCACTCCCTCACCGCGAGCATTCACCTGTAATGTAACGTTACAGATTCGAACATTCCAAGACAACAAAGCATCAAATTGCGCACTTTTATGTTATATTGCAGGTGATTGCTCGCGGCAAGGGAGCGCCTTTATGATGGGTTTTGTCGAATAAAGTATGTTTCAGTTGGATTGTTTCAATGGATTCTGAATCGAACAGAACTCATATTCTTTTGTTGGTTTCTGTTAGCCTGTAATATTCTACTGCTGGACAAAGGTCCCATAACTCACTATTCCTTAGATGTATAGAATAATATGGACCTCTAATCTTTGATTTGTCCAACTCATCTAAACACCGACAACTGAGAAGTCTGGCGCGACGCCTATTGGCATTATACCTACCTTCTTATATTTTTTTTCATAATTTTTAGAGTCTGAAATTCAGTCTAGACCCATTCATTTAATTAGGCCCAGAATAGATTTCATAACGCTCTGACAGTGTTAATTTTAGACAAAGCATATTCTATCTGAAATCCTTCAAAGCTTTTGAATGAAATAATTCTAAAATCGAGAAGTTTTCCTGATTATAACAGCCACTATTTTCATCATTGATATCATAAATGCCATTCTAATAAGCTCACCGTTATACCTACCTATATACAGAGGAAAAGCGTAATTCGCGTAATAACGAAAATTACCCTTTGTTCTCGGTTACTAAGAGTATATACTCGTATCACATTTATGTATATTTACTAGTATCATTGTAGAATAATCAGGTAGGGAAAGTTACTGAATTATGTTAGGTACATTGCTAATCGGATCGAAGGCTAGTCTTAAAAGGGCATCGCGGCCCTAGAATGCAAAGAGAAGCTAAAGGAAACTGGATGTTTTTTGTCAGTCAAGTCTAAGGTACCTATCTACAGGAGTAATGCGCGGGACATCTATATGTCCCGCGCATTACTCCGCCGTCCTACGTCTTTTCTATAAAAGACGTAATACGCAAACGGGGCGGAGACATTTCATGTCTCTTAGGCGTCTCTTTCATACAAAATGTATAGAAGCGTCGCGACGTTAAACACGCAGAAGAGACGGGGCGCGGACGCGAATCTCATACATTTTCGAACGTCCGCGACGCGTCCTCGTCTTTACGTCTTTTCTATGTGACCCGCGCCCAAGGCTGCGGTGTGGAACGGAATATAAACCAACTAGCTCTTGCCCGTCGTGGTATCAATCCCGCTGCTGGGCTCCTATTGTTCGTAGCCTGATGTAATATAGCCTATTCAATAGATGGACTATCCAAAACAAAAATATTTTTCCGATTCGAGTCAGTAGTTCCTGAGATTAGTGCCTTCATCCAAACAACTCTTCACTTTTATAATAGTAGTACAGAAAGGATTGCACCACTGAAGAGATGCGGAGATTTAGTGCAATCCTATTGGTTAACGTTTCTGTTTGTCCGCTTCGCAACCTCGCTCCCGCTTTTGTGACGCAGCGGGACAGTCCCTTCCGCTTCATGCAGAGTGGTATTCATGACTTTCTATCCCGAAAAAGAAAGATACTTATGTTATCCGGGTGATCACTTCATTTGGAAAATTAAGTAAATTGGACCCAAATGTTTGACCGAATTTGGAAAATATTTAGTACACATGAAAAAGTGCCTACCCTTAACGTGAAGTCAATTTAGTAAAACAAAGGCCAACATTTAATCATTCAGAAGTAACCTTTCTGAAAGGGTGGAGTCGCCAGCGCATTTATTTTATTTTAATCTAAACGTAAAGTAATAAGTTTTACTTACAAAATGAAGGATTGCGTGTTCAGCTTCGTCACAATTTTAAACAGAAATAATTAAAAATGCACGAGCAACTTGCTGTTATTTTAAAATTTGATAAACGACTACAGAAAACTGCATGTTGGCTCCATACTTTAAACATACATAAATGTTAGACACCTTTTCATTTTAATAGCTTGTATGAAATAATTAAAATATCTATCTAATATCTTTAAACGAGCAATTCTTGTATATTTATATATAATCAGGATCTCGGAAACGGCTCCAAAGATTTTCATGAAAGTTACAGATTAGGGGTTTTTCGGTTCAAGGAATCGATTTATCAAGGTCGCAGGTTCGAGAAAAGCTCGGTTCCCAAGATATAGACATTTTAAAAACCGAGAAAAGCTCGGTCAACCAGATATTAGAATTATAATACATGCAAACTCTTTTACTGAATACAAAGAGCCTATTAAACTGTTAAGTATAAGTCAAAATAAGGTTCCAATTTTATAAGATCAGATAAAAACAGTGTGGGAATGGACGAGAAGCCACAGCCGACCGGTTGCGTTCCGTTTTTTGTAAAAAACGAACAGTTACGGTAGCCGGTAGGAAGACGGTTAAAAAACCGTAGCAAATGTGAATACGATCTGTGAGCGGAGGGTGTAATGTATTCTGGGATTAACATGAATTGCTTTTCTTCGTAACCTATAGGCGTGTTGGGTTCGACTTTCACGTTTTGCTGGTCATCATTGGAGTCAGCTTGATTGGAAAAGAAAGGAATGTATTAGAGTTTTGGCGAAAGACAGCTGTGAAAGGCTTTAAAAGGAAAGTCTGTAAAAACAGTAAATCTAAATCTTAATATTTTATTACACAAGTTCTTTGAAGTTTCAGTCTTATAAGGAAATAATTAATTACAATTTACTTTCTTTGGATGATGGTTGATGATTGCGAATTGACGTGAATATTTGAATTAGTTCACCTTCGAGACAAGTGGAAGGAATGGGGGAGACCTTTTCTCAGGAGTGGAAATATGTAGGTATAAATATAGAATAGGCTATCAAATAAACAAGTCGTTTGAACATTAATATTTAATTAAATAAAATATTTCCAAAAAAAAAAAACTTGCCAAATAGCTCGTATTTTGTATAAATTTAATATGCATCTTAATAACCTCACATATTTTTGTATATATTTCGGGATATGTGTAAATTATTTACTATTCGGAAAATGTGTTTTTCTGTATGTATTCTTTTATACAATTTTAAACTTATCTTATATAAAAAATTATTTTTATAATATATTGTTTAATAATTTCGGATGTACACAGAATATTTTATGAAATATCCAATATTCCATAAAATATTTAAAATGAATGAACCATTATGATTAAACCGATTCAATAATTATTTTGTAATCTGAATAGCAGCCGTCAAGGGGATAACCTGAAAAGCGTTAATGAATGTAACTTGATTTACTTAAATTAATTTAAAATTGTGCCGTTTTTATGTGAACATCCATTTTAAATGCAATGTACTCGTTGAAATGAGTTGACAGCAGTACCTGACACCGAAATATTTTAATTATGTAATTAATAATTTGTAAGTTTGTTTTTATTATTAATTGTTACATTATGCATTATGCCTACACTTGTTATCCCTAAAGGGATGTATACATCCACAAAAAAAGTAGGTACACGTTCATTATCTTTTGTCAAAATCAACGAATACTGACAAAGGTAAAACGCAACAATACCCGAACGTGGTTCATAACGTCACAAGCAAGTATAAATTGTACTAGCTCATGACATAATGGCAAGTGAAAGTGTCGTATTCGTTAATTTCGAGATACGTAACAAAAGCATTTTTTTTTAACAATTATTTAACTATAGTATAATATAATATTCCACAACTATCACACAACGCCATCTAGTCCCAAGCTAAGCAGTGCTTGTGTTATGGGTACTAGACAACTGATAAACATACTATATATATTTCTAAATACATACATATTATAGATAAATTACACCCAGACACAGAACAAATGATCATGCTCATTACATTTGTCTTGGGTGGGAATCGAACCCACCAACAGGCCAGTCAAATCGGAGGAACCTATAACTAACAGATTTTTCCATTAAATAACCTATTTACCATTTCAAAGTTTCATTACTATGTAAACGACTTAACGTTTATTTAATGTAAATTAGCGAAAACATTACCTTTAGGTAGGGTTGTGATCAAAGGTAGAGGTTGTAAATCAAAGTCCTAACGGAGTTTGTCTTTTGTTTCAGATCATTAAGCGCCATTTATCTCTTCGCTACTTGAACCAGGTAAGATGCAAATATTTGTTAATGTTTAGTATCATTTAAGTTGTATGTAAACACAAAAAAAAATTACTCAACCATGAAAATTATATTAGTTGTATGCTCAAAGTATTACTACAAAAATTAACATCACAACATTGCGCCTGTAATTCCTCGAAGGCTGGCAGAGGTGTTCCTACTTAATACTTAAATAATTTCGCCAGTTATTTTTTTGTGGCAAGTAAAGGAGGAGACCTTTTTTGCCATCAGCTGTGATAAGTCCGGACTTCATAGTTTCTACTTAGAATTCATAATGGCAAAACTAAATAACACTGTATGACCTGAGAATCGAATCTCTCTCATGATCAGCTCTAGACCAACCAAGGCAATACTAAACTGAATGAATATTCAAATTCAAAAAACACACACTTCAAATTCAAAGTGTATTTGTCATTAGAATTGTCCATTTATTTATGTTTCATAACAACACGTAAACGCTGTCAACAAAATTTAAAAAGAGATAATTATCTCAATATAAAGTCAACGTGTGTCGGCAATCACTTGTACGTGACGACTTTGTTTAACGTCACTTTTTAGTGCCCACCAATGGCTAGAAGTGATCAACAAATGAATTTATCCCTGAGACAAGGGCGGATCCAGCTTTTATATCAGGGGGGGGTCACCATGTCGCAGACAGCTTATCTCCGTAGTTTAGTTCAGATAGATTTGAAAGAAAGACATCCCGAATACCGTGACCCTGGAACGTAAACGGCTATTGAAGGACACCGTGGATTTTAGTCACGCAACGAGTCGAATGGCACAAAAAAATGCCCAAATTCGCATTTATGTTTTTAAGACTTCAAGAAGTATGTAATTGGTAGATCGCACACAGGGCCCCCGTAAGGGCTATTGGCGCCTGTGTGCAAAAAGGATTTTGGCGCCCTTTATAGCATTTTGAATTATCTTTTTTATGGTAGGTAGGTCAGTGGTGTATTTTATAATTCAGCGCCCTTGGGATGTAAAGCTTGCCGCCTCGGAACTTAAACACAAAAAAAAACAATCAAGTACTACTGAAACTTCACAGCCAGAATTTCATACCATCTTATAGAAGACAAAAAAAATTGTGGACTAAGACAAGATTAAGTAACATAAGACGCATTTGCTATTGAATAATGAGATATCAAAAGCGAGGTTACGAAAAGCGTATGCCAAGTATATCTATTATAAGCGCGAGCGAAGCGAGCGCGAAAATTTTTAGCTTTTTGGAATAGGACAAGGCAATTCTTCATAGAAGAACGAACGCAGTGAGATCTAGAAGTTTAACGTTTCCGAAGTTCAAGTTTTAATCTAAAAGTGAGATCAAATATTTGAAGTTTTCAGTAGGTACTTAAACCTTATCTTATATAAGTTATCAACTTTTGTTAAAAAAAAATTGTTTTATTTTTCAAAAAAAAAAATAGAGGATGGCTTTGGCGCCCCTAGAGGATGGCGCCCGTGTGCATTGCACAATTCGAAGCGGGGGCCCTGATCGCACAGGTTTCGTTAGTAAACAGTAGATCTTATGTCTAATCAAGCTGGCCACCCTTGCTATAATACGTATCTATAACCAATAACAGCATAGAATTGCATTATTATGATTATGTGCCCCTTCCGTTTATAATTTGTTTAAGTTTATAATAAACTTAGATAAAATTGCAGTGGCCACCTATGACCCAGCCTGAAGCCCAGGGGGGGGTCATGACCCCCATGACCCCCCCCTTGTATCCGCCGTTGCCCTGAGAACTGAGCTCCGTACGTGTTCGTTTGTCAGTCGGGTGACATCGCCCACGCCCCCGCCCCTAATTAGTACAGAAATAACGTCGAGAGATTTGTCAACTTCCGAACCTTTATGGCATTCCTTTGAGGTTGACTCCCACCGACGAAGCAACGCCGGAGAACGCACACTATATCTCACACAGGTACCCAAATAGATCGTTAACTAACTGTGAAATATTATTTTGAACTTTAGGGTGGTCCGTGTTAATACCTCATATTATTTAGTAACATCGCCAGAACAAATTAATCTTGATTGCCGAATCAAGTTCTCGGCTACGAAGTTTTGTTGTCCTAACTTCTTGATGGAAAAAGTTTAAATATACCTAAGTGCTTTGTTTTTAGTATCAAATTGTTTCCAATAGTTTAACTAAATTGCTTTTCGCATCGCTTAATCTTTGTCATTCGCCCTTGCACTTAAATTTATTTCATTAACTTTAAAATTGAAAAAACAATAATTTTCTTTTTTTATTATTTGGTAAAGTTTCATTTATTTTTATAGTAAAATATTAAAACACTATTATTATTGGCAAAGAAATTGTTGTTCCTATAAATTTTGAACTCTAACTTTAGCACCGAAACTGAAAGTTAGTCTGGCCGTTTACATTAGCTTTATTCAAAATTTCGTTAAAACAAGAAGAAAGGGTTACTCAAAAAAGATAAAAGTAAGTTTTCCAACGTCAATATTACCGAGAGAAATTAATCTGAAGCTAAAAGGGAGTCCTCCGAAGTTATCTGAGGAAGCTGGAGCGGGGCATGACCTCACAATCAAATGTCAAACAAAGTTTTATCAGCGCAAAGTTGACAAATAAATCCCCCGTCCCGCAAGAGAACTTTTCTCATAGTCGACGCGACGAGACGTGATCCCGCAGACTATATCGACCTCCACGCCTTGACGTACGCAGAGCTCTTGTTTTTTGTTGCGCTTGCTATAATAATGGCTACAATTTATTGTCTTGTTTCTTTTACTTTAAGATTTTTCAACAAAAATTACAGACGATTTTCGTACTAAAACAGTCAAAGATAAACAGTTTTTACATGCGACTTGGCTCTAATTTGTGGTTGTCTTCAATTATCTTAAAAACATGTCATCTTGGTTGTTTCGATAATTGACTAGTCTGTGTTATAAGCACGCACGGCCGGCGCGTGGGGCAGCCGTGTCACGCGACTAATCCGGAGCCCCATAAAATATGTTAGACTGGAGACCCCACTAGGGGCGTCGAGTGAGGAACGACTGACAAGTACGCCCACCTTGTCTCACTTGTCTCCTGTAACAACGTGCTCCCGAGTTTCTCTCACACATAATTTGTTAAAATTCTTTTTGTCAAACGCCTTCCGAATACTAGTATTTTGTTAGGTCTAAATTTGGAGATATTGATTGACCACCTGTTTTAATGTTCGCTTTGTTTAACACATTTTTTATTACTTCTGCGCTGCTTGAAACAAGTCTAACTTGTTTCTTTTACATCTCTAATTTGGATATTATAATGAGCGAGAACAAGGTGAACAAAAATAGAAGGTATTATTTAAAGAATGCCGTGTGCCGGGACAAGAACGTTCTTATTTGTACGGAAAGACGTCGAGATGTCAAGAATCCGAACTTGAAACATACTCGGCGCACCCTTTCAAACCGCTCCCTAACGAGCCAATGAGAAACTCTCGTCGGAAAGAAGATTCAGTAAACAGTAACTTGCAGGTTTCGTGTTACCTATGTATACTCGTAACAAGACTTCATTACTTTGTATTGTTTAAACTCCAGTTAAGTATGCTTAAACAGCTGTCATTTGTCAAGTGCTGGCCAAAAGTGATGGATGGCACGGCCGTTTCCGTTCGACTTTTAAAACTGGGGACTGTTGTAATGGGCCAGCATTGTTATTTCAGTCGTCGGAAACGTAACGAACTAACGTATGGGAATGTTAAAAGTGACGGGGCACATATATTTTATAAGCGTCCATTTGTCTAGAGGCGCATGTGTGTCCGCCCTGTGCGCTGAAATATTTACGAGCTATTAGCGCAACAAGAACAAATACGCATTCAAGATGCGTCTCGGAAGCCGGATCACAGGCGTCTTTTAGCGCACCACTGATTTAACACCACTGCAGAATTAAGCCTAAGTAATTAATGTTGCATCTCCTGCTATATTCGTATCTTTTGATGTTAAAGCATAATATTATATCAGTACCAAAATTATTTTATGTTAAATGGTACGTTATTATCTTTGAATTGAAACATATAACGTTCAACACTCGAATACAACGCATCCATTAGGTAAACTGTTTTATACGATACAATTTCCTTCCATTAATTCGCTTTTAAGTTTGAAAAGAGACGCTCTGAAATATACGGCCATTGTGCTTTTTATCCGAGAACAGAAGGAAAACTGTGCATATTCGATGTAAGAGCTTATTTGCTTTTTAATTCGACGGACAAATGTGAGTGAATACGAATTAATCCCTGACGCCTTGTTAAGGGTGATGTACGGCCGGCATTAACAGAGTAAGTAATTCAATTTCACGATGAAAATCTGTTTAATGAGCCTAAGTTAATGTGTCTACTGTTAACAAAATAAAGGCGCAGCGCACTGACAAATTGCTTAATTTTATTAAGTGGCGGTACACTTGGCCTGAGTGCAGTGTTTATTATTTGCTAGGATGTGTTTACAGCGAGACGGGCGACCCTCTATTCGCGGTTCATAATGTACAAATTCACTGAACTGCTATATTAGCCGACTGCGACAAAGAAACGGTAATGGACCCTCATATATATGCTAATAAACTTTCCAAATGCGTTTTAAATTAAAATAATCCCGAATTTATATGTAAATTTGTGACCGCACTTTGTCCTTCGCGGCTTCTCGTTCCAAAATCGATTACATTACACGGATTCGAGCTTAGATCCGACTCAGATAAGTTTAATGAAGGGTTTTACTAAAACCGAGATCCTTTACTACAATCCACTCGATTGGTGATTCTATCGTCTCTCAATTTTACTCTTAGCTAAAACAAAAGCACGAAATATAATTGTTGAAACGCCTTAAATATTTGTTTTTATCATCGTCGTGTTTTATGTCGGTCGGTTGCTCGGATGTAGTTCTATAACAGATAGCATTAACGACATTTTTATTTAGCTTTCCATTACACATACCTGTATTATCTTAATTTTTATGTGGTTAACCTTTTAGTCGTGTATTATCTTATAATATAAAAGCTCAGGCTGCATTCACGAGACCACCCGCACATTCCGACTAGTTTTCGATCTAGATGTGTCCCTGTCCGTAACCCCCTTGTGTCAGTTCAATTAGTCATGATTACTTAAATTTATAGGGCTATTTAATGGTCCATTAACGAACTCACTAAGTAGTATCTAACGACTTCTTATTGTGAAGCTACAATTCCATAAAACACTTTCGTCCAATTAAACAAGACGTTGATATTTGATCCCAATACGTTGATTGTCACTCTCTATTAGAGTTTATTGCTTAAAAGTAATTGTATCAGAAATATGGTCGGTAACACGAAGCCCTTACACCGTAAATCACTAAAGGCGCAACATTAAAAGAGGGAGGTGTGTTTTATATTTTTCTCAAAGAGAAAATGTTTAAGCTTAATTTGAGCAGACATTCAGTAAGGTTTCATTTCGTTGAGAACGTGAAGTGGGGCATTTTGTTTGAGATATTGCACATTTTGCCACGCTCGCCTCTCTGTTTGTACGGATGGTATCTCACTACATTTTGAAATGCCGACTGTTAGGTTTTTGTATCAAATAACAAAACACGCGATCGCAGGCTTTTATTCTCTTAGATGTTTGTATTTCACGGTAAATGTTGTTATTTGGTTCAAGTACCATGAAAGTGTAGATTTGCAGGTTTAATCAAGCATTGTTAAGTGTTCTCTTGATATTATGTAAGAGCTTAATGCTACAAGAGAGCCTAAAAAGGCCTAAGAAGTTTTACACAGATTTATTTTATTTTCTAAAGTTTGAACAAGTGTGTAATCATAACCAACTGAATAACTTTCTCGCTTTTTTCTTTAAATTTATTTTCTTGCGACCTTTAACATTTCATAAGTTTATACGGCATATAATGGAGTTCAAGAATATGTAAAACTTACATCATACGTGTGTTTCTTCTCTAAAATTTTTTGACAGCTAATTTTACAAAATGCTAAGCCTTTATTTTGTGTATGTTCGATTAATGTTTAGACTTTACAATAAATCGGTGCTATAATCGAATATTGTATAAACCACGTAAATGTTGACATGTAAAAATATGATAGCGTTGAGCTCCTTATGTATTGCATGATAAATGGTTTTCAATTTATACAGTGACAGCCAGTGAGGAAAGCTTACGGTAACAAATGCTTATGTTTCGAATGCACGCGACGTATGGGGCTGAAGTAGTGGATATAGTACCACTGTAGCGTAGCACGATTATGTAAAATGTAATTTAAGCTCTGTTTTAGTGACGTCACAGAAAAGCTAACCAATTTATGAGCGTTTCAATTGCAGTTATGTGAGTTTAAGTGGCTCTACATTCCTGATTAATTAATTTAGCATCAGCAAAACTAGATGTTGGTAATAGAAATAGGAAATAGTTAAAATTAAAGATTCTAAACTTTTAAGCTAAGTATTGTCAAACAGACAGGCGTGTCGAACACGAAGCGAGGTGTTTTTGTTTGTAATGTATGGAATTGTTTGAAGCCAGTCACATAGACTATCGGATCGCTTTCGCTGTTCTTCGTGGCTGGATTCAAACAATTCCATACATTACAAATAAAACGCTTCGGATCGCATTCGCTTCGCCTGTCTGTTTGACAATAGCTTTAAGTAAAAAAACAAACTCTATCTTCTAAAATGTATGACTTGCGTTCTTTTCTTTCAGAACGATACGATTCTGCCAACCATTCTACAATCAATAACACAAGTAATGGCTACCATGAACAAACAAACCGAATCAAACCATAACTAAGAACATAAAACAACAAAAACTTTAAATATCTTTACAAAATCTTGAACACGTAAAATTGAAATGGTAGTCATAACTTACAAAATATTTAAGTGTCATTTATTTATAGGAGGAAGGGTGGGTACCTTTGAGAACTGGTTCATTAATCACCACCCTTAATACCCGGGGCTAAACGAATATGTTAAAACGGAAGAAACGGAGAAGCCACCGACTTTTACGTTTTCAAACGTTGCCATAATCCTGATTCACTGAAACGACTCGAGACGGAAATAAATCGTACCTATTCTGGAGTCCCGAAGGTCGACAATAATTTATGGAAGAACTTGTATATGTAAATAGGTAGTGTAGGTATTTCTCAGCTATTTCGTTATCAGAATGGATTATCTTTATTAGGAATTTATTATTTCTCAGAAACTATTTTGTGTATAAATGTAAAGCGAACATTGAATGTTTATGTATTTTTAATAAATAGAAGTGTCTAACACGCCGATAAAAATATATTGGAGCTTTTAGAAAAAACTAATAGAAATAGAAGATAGATAAACGAAAACCAGCCATGTAAACAAAAACTAGAGATGTGTAATTATTTTAGCATGAGTGAATATTTTTGTAATCTAAGAGAGAAAACCAATATTATAGTTCTAAGCACAAAAAGTAATAGGTTCAGAAAATACTACTTTAGTTCGTATTTATTTTCCAAAGTGTGGGTGCTCCACGATACATAAAGAAAAACGAAAACAAAAAATCAAACAAACAATTGTTTTAAACCCTCAAGATATGAGAAACGCCACGCTAATTAAATCCAGAATAAGAACACGCTCGAGCATTATTCATTAAAACAAATGAACGGCGCGCGACCGTTGACACATCGCAGCGGTCGCCGATCGCTAACAAATAACAGCTAGTTACTATTAACTACTAGTATTGTGTTACGAAAACTAACAGTCGGTTGGTACTTAATCATACGTTATCTGACTTCGATCTTAATCTAGTACAACGTGGATCATAATTAATGCGTTCAGTGGTCAGTGAGACGCCTAGTCGTGGCCAGGAAGCATTTTGTCCCTATCGCATCAACCATCTGCTTTAACCACCGTCAAATGTGTTTAAGCACCCTTAATTACCAGTAATGTTTTAAAAATGGAATAAGAATAGTGGTGATGATCATTAAGGTGGTTATCGATCCATCTCGCTTGTTTGAGAGTTAAATTTTATGTTGGATGGTTTGGTTGGACAGACAACTATAAGAATAGGGTACACATTTATTAAGAATCTTTAAATTCATTTTTAGGCACACGTCGAATTTCATTATCAGGACGCTTCTCTTGTGGTTGCCACTGTTGATTCTGGCTTTCAGGAGTTACAGTGGTTTGGGAATAGTGTGGTGGGCTTGTCCCAAATAAAAGAAATAAAATAAAGAATCTTGCTATTTCCGCTGTTTGCGTCCAGTTTGGCAACTATCCTAAAAAATGTACTCTAGGAATCAAAAGTATCTCTTCAGTTTATAAAATATCTGCATATAAATAATGATTCTGTAATTTTCTACGTGAAAGTGTCACAAACATCCATACATCCATTTATGTTCAGAAACTAACAGTTTTCCTAATTTTAGATTTTTCATTGCTGGACAAGCCGTACAGCCGTGGAACCCCACAATTTCTGCCATGAACAATTTTCCCGTACTCATCAAACATAGTAGTAAGATAAGATTCTGTTCTATTTTGTTCTATTCGTTTCACAAAGCACAAAATAGGACCTCTATTTTCTACTTTGTGAAAAATAAAACTGTTTTTCGACGGAAAAGGGTACCCGATTGCCCCTGATATTAAAATACTTCACCTTCAACACTATAACTTCGAATATTGCGCACACCAAAAGCCTTTGTAGTTGTAAAGTGATCATAAACATCAGAGAAAGACGCACCACACGTAAAGGATATCATCTAAATTGACAGATTTCTTTGAATGAATGATAAAATTGTAGTTCTTCACATCAAAGCGTTAGCAAAAAGTGCCGTTGCGAGATTCTTCAAAAGCTCATGGACCGTTCACCTTGAGTTTTTGCTGTACACAGGATTTCACCCCACAAAGTTGACCCCTCGTATCTTATCCGAGCCGTCTCGACAACCCCTGCCGTCAGGGGTTGTAAATCATAATTTAATTTTCAAAGAAATTTCTTAAATAAACAAACTCATAGGCGCAATTTTAAACAATTACTGTCTGAGATTTCATTTTAAATTACAGGATCATTATTTTGAATGGAAGATGTGAAGGCTTGCAATAACATTCATGTTATGTTCATTTTCCGGAATTTTCCGACTTGCTTACACGAGCGTTAAGCAGTGTTAGTACCTGGATCTGGTAAAAGGTTGAACAAAGTGTTTTATTTGCCAGAAAATTCAAGGGTTTGGAAAAGGGTTTTTTAATATCTTGGACGAGGAAATTAATGAAAAGGCCGACACTTACTGTCTGGGTTAAGAATGGAACCCGCCCGTAAAGTGTTTTAAATAGGAATAGATTGAATATTTAATTAAGTAATTGATATTTTGGTAAAGTTTCCACTGTTGGGATATAGGCCTATGAGAGAGAGTGCGCACGCGGGCCCAATGCAGGTTTTTAGTTGTAACATTGTCTTCGAATTTTTGACTGTGGACGTGCCGGTTTCCTCACGATGTTTTCCTTCAACGTTTTGAGGACAGTAGTAAGTTATATAATGACTGCGTTGCGTCTGCCTGGGTTCGAATTAAAAGATTCAGTAAAATCTGTCAGTACACTTCAAATCGCGCAATTCTTCTTTTTTTGAACAGAAAAAGAGTGATGTGGATACGTACGCATGTCAATATAGAAATATGCGCAAAACCAACGCATTACGTATCTCTAACATTCCCGGAATTGTGCTGAACGTGAGCTGGAAGACAAATTTGTTCGTGCACACATTTTCCTTCAGAAAGGATATACGAGAAAGAAATTTTCTTAAAGAGAAAACTTTTTGTACAAGTAACATGATTAGGTATGTTGGTACTTTGTCAGTTTCTAAATTGTGTACCAATTGGTAAGAATGATAATTTTGTTACAGGCCTCATATACTCGTACCTCATTCAAAACCACGTAGTTTCGAAAATCAAACTCCAAAATTATACAGCCTGCAGGAAAAGCTGGCTATAGCGTTGAGACTAATTATGGCACACGCAGGCAGCTAAATTCAGTTTTATCTTCAATAAAGTATAAAAATTATAAGGATATAATAAAATTACATTGAATTTCTTTTGTCATTACTTTGACACATATTGAAGCATCCTTCACTTCATTGTAGTCTCTATCTCACGATCACGATCTTGCTTATGGTTTGCAAGGAGCTTTATCCGTATGAAAAGCTTATAAAAGAAATGTGAACAGAATTTCAAGTCTACCGAAAATTCGGTGCGATATTGACATAGGATCGTCAACCGTCACTACGTAGCAATATTTATATCAAATATTTTCTTCAGGAAGTTTCCTTTTACATATATTGTTACTACTTGTATCTACTCTCGTGCCGTCCCATTTTCAGCCAACGAAAGTTTTCACTCAAACAAAAAGCGGAATAAGAACTAAGAGCTTTATTATTTACTTTCAGAAATTGCGTGCAAATTCAAAGGTACATAAACAAAAGAGATTTTTATAATTCATTTATTTCTGTGAGACAAAGGGCCAGTGTTACTTGGGGTGAGTAAATACTCGGATGTGAGAAATAATAATTCGCTTTTCATTTTGTTTCTTCATTGCGAGGCTGCTCAAAGACTTGAGGGCCGTCGATGGTGAATGAGTGGCTCATACTTATTATTGGCTCGCACTGAATCGCACTCGTGATGGGGGAACGTAAAATGAGGTCGCGATTTATCGGAACACACTCGTTTCTTTTTGCATACTGTGGGTAGATATAGGTACAGATAAAGCCACTTAGTCATTCATGAATCATTTATAATAAATACCTAAGTTTGACAGATAAGTATGTACTGGAGTTTTCTTGGAGTTATGTCATTTCGAAATTAATTTCATTTGATTGATCGTAAATTACTTTTACATTAGCGTTTAAAGTTCAAAAGTGCAGTTAATTTGGGGTTTTGCCGTATTGTATCTCTGTCAAAATAAAAATAACAAAAGAAGAGCTCTGAACGTTATTCAAAATATTAATTACAGTTGCTTGATCAACGGTTTGCGACACAAGCCACGAAATGCTTAGGTCCATCTTAATAATACTAGAATAATAGCCATTCTATAATTATTAATATCGGACAGTGACCGCTCCACTCCAATAAATAACGATTGATATTTTTTATACATATTCAATTAACTCTCAAACTATCAATTACAATTGGAGTAGCCATATTTTTTATTTAGACAACCGCAAAAACGATGTATTAAGGAGAACTGAGTCGTAACCGGTTCAATATAAGACTTGCGTTTAAATAATATAATATCATAATATGGTCATTAAATAATGCAATTTTATCTGCCTGGCATTTATAAAGTGAAAATTACGGGAGTACGTATAAAATCGGCATGACATAAGTGTCAACGTGGTATGACAGCTACTGCATGTGTTCCCGACATTTCCGTGCGTGAAATCCGTAACAATATTGTCGGTGTGAGCGAATCTCTCACGATTTATTCTTTGTATTTGGGTACGCTAAGTATGCTGCACAATTATTTTAAATTAAACGCATATTTTTCCCGACATCTTTTTATTGAGTTTTTTTCTAACTGACTGACACATTTCAAAAATATTGTAAAACCTAGGTTACACATTCGTTCCAGAACATCCTCCACACCCAGAAAACAAATTTACCAATGTGTAGCCGACTTTACATTTACATTATAGTAAACTGGTACAAAGAAATCATTTCTATCTAGGTAAGTAATAGAGTACAACACATGAACACCAATGCAAGATTTCAGTATGACAATTTTTCAAAACATAAATGACTAATCTAAAAATAAAATTTTACAGACACTTTGTCCTAACACTTTGTATTACTACTTTTAGGTTCATAATTAATAGCAAGCCTAAAAGCAATTGAGTCAAATAATTACTAGAAACTTGACCGGTATTAATTACACTATTCCAACTAGACCAATACAATATCATACGTACATTAATCATATAATATATCTACTTGGCATTCTGAGAGTCCTACCTACACGAGTTGTCTTTTGTGTACTGACTTTGCTTGTCGGGATTTCCTGTATCTCATCCTTGGTTACTTGCGTACTACTTGCGCTAGTAACAATTTTAAATTTCTCACCAATAGGATCCTTGCTACACTTATCCTGTGGTCCCTTCACCTCTGAGGAAGAAATTTCCAGTCTATATAGACGTTGAATGGGTCTGGTCTTGTATCCAGCAGATGTTTTTACCTTTGCAGCTCTACTAATACCATCTTTCCCAATAAAGGTTTCTGTAACAAGTCCTAATGGCCACTTTACCCTTTTTTCTTCTCCTTCCAATAGAACTACATCCCCTACTTTTAAACTTTCATATTTGTTATTACCTCTCTGTGTCAATGTAGTCAAGTATTCATTTTTAAAACGTTGACGGAAATCACCCCTTAGTTTCTGTAAGTACCTTAACCGTTTGTTTAGGCTCATCGCATCAATGTGATCTAGATCGGTTATGTCCGATTGAGGTAGAGCTTGTAAGAAGCATGATGGTGTGAGGGGTTCCAGTGAGTTGCCACTGTCGTCTTCGACATACGTGAGTGGTCTATTGTTGATGATGGCCTCGCAATCGCAGAGTATCGTTTCCATTTCTTCATATGAAACTGTTGACTTCCCTAGAACACGCCTCAATATACCTTTCATCGTTTTGATAAGGCGCTCGAAAAATCCACCCCACCAGGCTGCTGTAGCGACGTTCATTTTCCATTTTATGCGCTGTATAGTTGATTGCCGTTGCACTTCATTCCAGTCAACATCACGTAACAAGTTTTTCGTTCCTGTGAAATTCGTACCGTTATCAGATATCATTACTCTGACACGTCCTCGACGTGCTATAAAACGGCGAAATGTTCTCAAGAATGCCTCTGTTGACAAGGATTGTGTGAGCTCTAAATGTACTGCGCGGTAAACGGCGCACGTATAAAGTACAATCCAACATTTTGTACCATCTAGCAAATATAGCGGACCCGCCAAATCTACACCTGTCACCTCGAAAGGGGCGTTTAACTCAACGCGTTCTATAGGCAGCGGCGCTGTCGGTGCTTGTGTTGGCTTGCATCTATGTCTTTTACATATTACACAACTATTTATGACCGACTTCACTAGAAGCCTGATACCGACGATCCAGAATCGTTTTCGTAAGTCCGCGATCATCATGTTGCTGCCAGCATGTAGTAGCTGTATGTGACGCTGTTCCACCATTCTTCGGATGACAACATTTTTCGCTGGCACGACCATCGGAGACTTCGTGTCGTTTGGAAAATCGGTAAGTAACAATTTAGTTTGTACTCTTAGTAGCTCGTCTGTGTCATTGTGTAGCTTTATCGTTTTTCCACATTGCTTTTTAATTAATTCTATATTTTCTTCTTGTATAATTTTAATTACTTTCTTTTCAGCCTTTTCATATTCTTCATAAGTTAATTCTCCTTTCCTCCTATCATTCTTATGACAAGCATTGAAGATGAATCTCATAATCCATGCTGTAGTTCTTATAATCTTTGTGTACTTAGAGAAATAGCTGGACAGAGAATCTATTATACTTTCTTTACAACACGTGTTAGCATTACATATGGATTGTTTCAGTTCTGTGCTGGCTATCTTCTCATCTACAATAAGCTCAGATTTCGGCCACATTCCTGGCTGCTGTAGGAGCCAGGTTGGGCCTTCCCACCAACGAACTTCGAGCAACTGACGTGCGTTGCAACCCCTGGATGCCAAATCTGCCCAATTATCTGATCCTGGAACATGATGCCAATTGTTTGTCTTAGTATTAAGTCTGATTTCTCTGACACGGTTCCCTACATAGGTATTCCAAGGTAATTCCCTTTTAATCCAGCATAATACTACTCCAGAGTCAGTCCAACAGAATTCTTCGCAGTTGTTCAATTCCAGAACATTTCTCGCTTCCATTAGTAACCTCGCACCTATTAGTGCTGCCAACAATTCAAGCCGCGGTATCGTCACTTTCCCTGGAGGCGATACTCTTGACTTTGCAGAAATTAATCGAACAGTCACCATACCTTTGTCTTCGGTTCTCAGAAACACACAAGCTGCATATCCTACCTGGCTAGCGTCGCAGAACATATGTAGGCTTGTATTGCATTCTCGTAGCTGTGCCGCTGACAGTCTGCGTGGTAGTCTGCAATTATTTAAGCATTCAATGTGTTTATACCAATTTTTAAATTGTGACTGAACATCATCAGGTAATTCCTCATCCCATGATGATTTCCTGCTCCAAATTTGTTGCAAAATAAGCCTCGAAACCAAGGTGACTGGACATGTAAATCCAATGGGGTCAAAAATTTTTTGCGTCAAAGACAATAGAAATCTTTTGGTCATTTTATGTAATTCAGTGTAAGGGGGCATAGCACTTAAATTACAGCATAACTCGTCTGTGACAGTGTCCCATTGAAACCCTAACACCTGAACCATTCTATTTTTAGTTTCATTTATTTGCAAAGGGGATGTTACCCACTGCCTTAAGTTGAACTTTGCTTTATTCATTATACATTTAGCTTCCTGAATGAATTCCTGGACCTGTTTAGTGGAATCTAAGCTTGTTACTAAATTGTCTACGTAGAAAGATTTCGCTAATATATCTGCTGTATCCCTTTGCTCCGTTATATGATTAAGATGATGTGAAATAGTAGCGGAAAGCAGAAAAGGGCTTGCAGTTAACCCGAAAACTACTCTACGGTGTCTGTACACCTTAAGCTCTTCAAGCGATCCATCCTTCCACCAAAAAAATCTGAGGTAGTCCCTATCTTGTGGTGTCACTGACACTTGTAGAAATGCCTTTTCAATGTCAGCGGTTACTCCAATACTACCTTTGCGGAATCCTGTTAGTATTTTGGGAATTTTATCAAGAAAATTGATTCCTTTGTCTAAGCATGAATTTAATGACTTACCATTTTTATCTTTTGCAGACGCATCAAATATTGGGCGCAATTTTGTGGTAAGACTGGACTCCTTGTATACCGCCCTATGAGGTAAGTAATGTACTTTGTCTATGTCTGTCTCAGCATCAGGTATTTCTTCTATAATGCCTGCTTGTTCCCATTCACTAAGAACTTTATTGTAATCATCAAACTTATTACCTGCTTTTAATTTTCTTGTTGTAGATTCCAGTCTGAGAATGGCAAGCTGTTTGTTGCTTAGAAGATCATCATGCCCAGATTTCCATGGAAGATGCACCTCATACCTGGCTTCAGAGTCGACGTGGATATTTTCTTCAAAATTTGCAATCACCTCCTCTTCTCTTTGCTGTTTGGACTGCACCTGTATAGGATCATTAATACCTAATATTTCTAAATCCCAAAAGTTCACTACATCTTGTGTACAAAATAAAGACGTTACTATATTACTGTTTGTCACAGTTATTTTTCCTTGTAATGTCCACCCTAATTTTGTTTTAATGGCAGTTAAACCATTTTCGAGTTGAACAAAGGAATTGGTCAGTAAGAGTCCTGCATAATCAGCTCCTATCAATAGGCCTATATCAGAACTTTCAGTGTCAGTCAACCTAATCTTATTTTTGTTTAACAATCTTATTATAGACTCATTATCCACTTTGGGAACATTTTTGCAAATACAAGATTGCTCAAGGGCTGACATATCACATTTGAATGAATTATCAGTACTTTGTACTGTGAAATTATAAACATTGTACTCTTTAAACGCTACGGTGACACCTCCAAATAAAGAATGACTTAGTTCTTCTTTCCCTGCAGCTTGTAGTTCGAGCTTTTGTGCGACCTCTTTCTTTATATATGACCTTTGTGAGCCACTGTCAAACAAACACCGCACTGTTGCTACTCTGCCTCCACAATAAATTTTCACTGCTACTGTTTGCAATAAAGTTGTTGTCTTCAAATTATTTTGTGAGAGGTTTTGTAAAGTTGCAGCAGAGTCACTCTTTTCAGATTTAGGGTATGTCTTAAGGTCACCCTTTTTACTATCACTGACTGTTTTTTCAGATGTCCCAGTGCATAAAACAGGAGAATGTCTTTGTCCACACACATAACATTTAATGAAACATCTACATACTTTTGCATGATGTCCGACTCTTAGACATAAGACACAGGCCTTTTTCTTTTTTAAATATTCTCGTCTCTCTTCAATAGACATTTTTGATATTTTGTAGCACTCAATGCTGTAATGATCCTTTTCACACCATATACATTTTCTCTCAGTTCGTTCTTTTCGAGTTGGTTCGGTGTTTACTGTAAAACATCCAGCAGTTGATTTGAGAGGCTTACCTGTCTCTGTCTCAAATGTTGATTTAGCCATGGTTATTCTCTAATTAATCTGGCGACCGTGATCATGGATCAGAAAAAGAAGGTACGCTCCGTATTGCGTCGTCATTTTACGAAGTCTGCAAATGCATTCGAAAATTTGTTAAACGCGTAGGACTACGACGACATCGAGGCGAAATCATGTTATAAATTCACGGAAGAATGCCACAAAAATTTGAGCACGTTAGATAACGCGATTCAGCATCTCATAACGAGTTCAAGTGATTGGCAGGAAAAAGATCTCGATGATGAATTAGACGACGTCGCAAAATATGAAACAAGATGGATGCTCTTACAATCGCGGTACGAATCGATTTTGTCGGCAAAGCCGTCTCCAAGGTTCACAGATAGGGACCGCGATGTGAAATTACCGCGTCTTCAATTAAAAACGTTCAACGGAAACATAAAAAACTGGTTATCCTTCTGGGGCTCATTCCAAAAAGTAGACAACAACCCCGAAATTGACGAAATCGACAAATTTCAATATCTGTCACAAGCGATGGAAGAAGGAACTGATGTGAAGTCATTTGTGGATAGTTTCCCGTTGGCAAATACGAGCTATAAACAATGTCTTGAAGAGCTCAAAGCACGATATGCTCGAAAAGACTTACAAATACAAAGAATAAATTGTGAGCGAATCTCTCACCATTTATTCTTTGTTCACTCTCTACTTCTTTCTTTAGGAATTCCAATAGTGAGCTAAGTACATCATCCATTTTCTCTGGTCTCGCTCTCTCCCAGGCTTTGAGGGTATCGGTTGGTAATGCTGACTCCACCATTGGCAGAAGAAACGCAGAGAATTTATCTTTTGCAACTCCTAATATTTGTAATGCTCTCAGTTGCGCATTGAGTTTGTCGTATAGTGAGGTTAGGTCATTATTTGCTTCCTTATTCAGTATTAATGATAATAACTCTCTCACATATACTTGAATTTGTAAGTCTTCTCGAGCATATCGTGCTTTGAGCTCTTCGAGACATTGTTTATAGCTCGTATTTGCCAACGGGAAACTATCCACAAATGACTTCACATCAGTTCCTTCTTCCATCGCTTGTGATAGATATTGGAATTTGTCTATTTCGTCAATTTCGGGGTTGTTGTCTACTTTTTGGAATGAGCCCCAGAGGGATAACCAATTTTTTATGTTTCCGTTAAATGTTTTTAATTGAAGACGCGGTAATTTCACATCGCGATACCTGTCTGTGAACCTTGGAGACGGCTTTGCCGACAAAATCGATTCGTACCGCGATTGTAAGAGCATCCATCTTGTTTCATATTTTGAGACGTCGTCTAATTCATCATCGAGATCTTTTTCCTGCCAATCACTTGAACTCGTTATGAGATGCTGAATCGCGTTATCTAACGTGCTCAAATTTTTGTGGCATTCTTCCATGAATTTATAACATGATTTCGCCTCGATGTCGTCGTAGTCCTTCGCGTTTAACAAATTTTCGAATGCATTTGCAGACTTCGTAAAATGACGACGCAATACGGAGCGTACCTTCTTTTTCTGATCCATGATCACGGTCGCCAGATTGTGAGCGAATCTCTCACGATTTATTCTTTGTATTTGGGTACGCTAAGTATGCTGCACAATTATTTTAAATTAAACGCATATTTTTCCCGACATCTTTTTATTGAGTTTTTTTCTAACTGACTGACACATTTCAAAAATATTGTAAAACCTAGGTTACACATTCGTTCCAGAACAGTCGGAACACGAAACATTTCGGAAAAAATCCGTCAATATACCACGAAACATCACAGTAGATGCATATTATATGGGCGATTTACATACATTAAGACTAACGTGGATAAGAATAATTGAAACAAAACGAGTGTCATTTCCTTTCGTATCACGCAATTCGTACAGATTACGGTGGGCTCTGTTTTGTGGTAAATTACGATGTTGCCCCCTCACGGTTCTTAACGCCACATAATGTGGCGTATTTTATTATTGTGAGATTAAATAACGGAATATATTAGGCACACCTACATTATGTATGCCACCTGTTATTTGAGAAGTTATTGCAGTCAATTTATTTAAAAAGGGGTAATACTAACAGTTATTTTGTGTATTTGATATGTCCGGACAAGCTACTAAGCTTATACTATACAACTTTTAGTTTGTAATACGTAACTCACGTCCCATACCATTTACATTTTTATGAGACCATCAATTAATTCAAAATTAGACAACTATTGAGTAAATTACAAAAACGAAAGTTTTAACTGTTATTAAATAAAATATAATGTAACTAAACGGTTAGTCGTTTATCAGAAGTATTTTTATTCAATACTACAAACAGAACGTTCATTTAGAAAATCGTAAACACATTTAATATTAATGTGAAACATCATAACAGAAATATAATTACGTGTAACTTCTTGAAGCAACCGTATATTTTAAGATACATTATTATTTAATTGCCCCAGAAATAATAATCAAGCAGGAAATAATATGATTGAAATACGCTATCACATGCGCTGTCAAGTCTATAAATCTAACGAGCATATAATTAGAAACGTTATCAAGGGTTCAAGAGCCGTTTAAACATCAATGAGAAGGCATTATTCACCTTGTTCTAATTCGCCAAATAAAGGCCTGTGTAGACGAGGGACTTTCATCGAGGTACTGTTTGCTTTTCTTAAATAAGTATACATATAATATAAAAGCAAAAAAAGTACGCCGTAAAAAGCTACCTGAATCAAGCACATCGACAAACTTGGTCGGACAAAAAGTATGGAGAAGTGACGGTGCTCCTATAGAGGGCCAAACGTCTGCCGGGGTGCAAGACCGTGAACCCTGGAACATAAAGAGCTACTAACGGAATACCGTGGATTTTAGTAAGTACGAGTTTGACAGTGCCTCCCGTCTCGCCCTGAGAAGTAGACTCATTTGGCGAATTTACCGCAAAAATAAAAGTCTCAGATAAAAGAAAGACTAATATTTCAAAGCGCATATGTTCACAAGGGAATTGATGTTTGGATTAAAAGATACCGATATAATATGCGCGATGACACGGTGAACATCAATCATCAATCACCATCAACGCAAACCTACGAGCCTAGAGTCAATGACAAGTCCTCGGTGGACTAAATTCTGAATTCGGGATTTACCTGGACTCAAGTCCCTCGTCTGCACAGACCGTAAGCCAGGAACCACTCCGGTCCGGTCACGTAAGGGTATTCAACATTCGTACCTTACTTCGAGGCAATAATTGAAATAAAGCAGGTGACATTACTACGGTTTGTCACGCACAGCCTGATGTATTGTGCAGCGTTACGCAACGTTCTCGGATCCACTGGATTATGGCTGATGTTATCATTTATAGAATTTAACTTGACGTGGTTTTTTGGGTTTGTATTTTGTGTAAATACCATTATTATTCATTATCTTTTTGTTTTTATACCATTTTACTTGGGGTCGGTGCAAAATGTTTTCATCGTTTTATTTTGTTGTGTATTTTTTTCGTTTCATTGCTTCATGTTTCTCATACACTCCTTTCTTTTTTGTGAAATATATTGCCCTTAAACAACTGGTCATACCTTTAAAAATTTTCTATTGAAAGAAAAATTCGAAACGCGAGCATTTTTTTTGCGTTTTCAGCATCGAATTCCCTTTGATATCCTTTGATTTCACGACGATGGCGAGCGCTGACGTTTTTTTACAGACCTTAACAGCACTTCCAATGTGGAATAATTATATTATGAACTAACCTTATTGGATTTTGATCAAAGAGACAAAGGAGTATGTGTTACTCTTTCAGAATGATGTAGTTAGTTTATAACCAGGATTAACATCCCGATTTTGTGTTACTGGGAATTTTCGATGTGAACGACTGGCAACAGCTAGTCTTTAATAAACTACGAAATTTGAATTAATGTTTAGATGACAGTTTGATAAAATACATGGATGTTTTTTTATTAAATTAGCATCAAGAACTTCAATTGTGGTACAACACTAGTCTACGTGAAATCACGGTTTCGGCGAAGTAGGTTGATATTTAGACTTATCACAAACTGAGAAAAATTAATTATTTCAATGAATTAACTAAAATATGTATCTAGTACTGTTAAAAATAAAGTAATAACACGAAATATACTAAGATTTAGTAAGCAAGTTCAACTTTTATTAAACATTTTTTGAAATGACAGGACTTTTACGTAATATTCCGACGTGGCGACTGAGGTATCATTCTTACTACACGTAATATTACGGCGATGGCGGTTAAAGGGTTATACACGCCTCTGTTAATTTGTGTCTTTGAAGTGGTAAATAAATGTCCCTTCGTAGTTCATAATAGGATAGGTAATGTTGTTTTTTCCCGTCTATTTTCGGCTTCTAGATTCTAAGTAGCGGCCAGGCTGTTGCCAACGTCCAACATCACATATTTTTTACGCTTTCCCACTTATGGTAGCAAAAATAATTCCTTTTAGTAGTAAGTTTATATCACAGTCCCTAAAAGCTTTTAGTCGTTAAAACCTTACAACGCTACTTTTAAGGAAACATCTGATTATAACACAATTGGTGGACATAAAAAGAATATTTGCGGTCAATAAAATTAATGACTTTAATTAGTACTTCCCGTCAACGATAGCCATTCGAATTTTGACAAAAACGTATCGGGATTTTCTTATCTTGAAGATATCTTTAAGTGGTAAAACAGGCTTTATGTTATCTCACATATTAAGGTGATAAGATAAAGGTAAAAACACACCATTAATTATGGTGAAAGAGCTTGTAATCACAGGTGATGCCGACGGTTCAGGCCCTTTACAGGCGTAATTACTACACGTTACAACTAATGCAATACGAGCCTTAAATAAGGAGTTACTTAGTCCACATAAGTTAAGAGGTATACCTGTTCTCACTTATGCGGGTCATTGCGACAAAATTGTAGCAGTGACTTAGTGATTGATTGGTGCGCAGCGTGTCACGGGTTCGATTTCCACACGTGACTAATATTTGTATGATTTGCAAGTAGTTGTTCCGTGTTTGGGAGTTTGCATAAATGTATGAGTTTAAATATTTGTAAACGCACACACGACACAATAGCAATTTCTGAACATTTTAAATGAGAAATGTTATATTAATTAGAATCAATCATGAAACCAAATGGCGAACATTCAACTGTGCTTTTTAAAATAATTAGCGAGTAAGTATTACTTAATCTTAGTGAAAAAGATGCTTACAAGAAGTCATTACTTAGTCGACATAAGTCAAGAGAGAAACTGAAAGTACTTGGCGCTTGTTAGTGTTACGACGACATTAAATGTAATTAAGTTTTGTGACATCTTTAAGAGCTTCAATCAAAATAACAGTCATTTTCTGGACACTAATGAGCAGTATGAAGTTGCTTTTGTTACGTAATTATGTGTCCGTTTCACAATCATATAACTATGTACGTGTGTAATAAATAATTATGTATTTGAAATGGCAATGTTTCGTGCTCATTGCGAGCTACCTAGTATGGTAAAACGACCACAACTTACCTACTTAAAGGCAAAGCTTATTAGGTACAATGAAACAGTTGAGCGTCTGGCCTAAAAGCCATTTAAGTTAAATGCTAATAAATATTTATTCCCATTTCAAATCATTTCGAGGAATTTCTAAACCTTCCATTCAAGGATTATCACAAACACTTTACAGATAGGATCTCTCTTCGGTACCACATCCGTCGCAGACATGAAGCTTGACAGCCTAAATAATGGACCCAATTCATTAACCGATCTCTCAGTAGAAGACACGATGAAATTTTAGACCTCTTATTGTTAGGGCCCGGTGCCATTGTCGACGCCCCCGAGGCAAGTTCACATGTAGCCAGGCCCTTTGTACTTCAGATCTGTCCCTGACGTCGGCCTGTTAAGATAAATGAAGCTTCCACAATTATATTCAATTTAAATGACGAGGATTATACGCTTGCAGTTTCTGATACTGACATTTTATAAGCATAAAATCTATTTGATAAACTTGAGTGACGACTGTACAAAACTCCTTGGACTTAGAACTCTTTTAAAAGTATAGTCGTTGCTTCATCGAAGTTTCAAGATTTGAATGTCACTCATTCGAATTTTGAACTTCGGTTTTGAAATACAGACACAAAGTTTGATTCGAAACCAAATGATTTTACAGACTTAAAATGAGCAAAAGTTGGATGCACTTCAAACTCTGACCATTGTTTTAGGTTTCAGAATTTGAGAGTCAATTTATATTGATAGAGATTCAGCATCAACTACTTTACAATATTTTATCCATTATTTGTCAGAGCAAGCAAGTAGACATCGGGCGTCTACTTGCTTGCGATTCAAAATTCGTTGTAAGTTAATGTGACTCAGTTTGTGAAAGTAAAACACGAAATACAAGCAAAGCCAAACTTACTAAACACAACTTCTAAACGAATATAATTAACTAATCATTTTGTAACACTTTCAACAAGTATCACGGAATATTATAATCGTTTAGTCACCTCGTTGAATAGTTAACGAGAATTGGGCGTTTAAATATGCGGACAAAAAGTATAAAAACCTCGACCGTCAAGATAGAATGTTGCCAGTTTTTGGAGGTCCTAAAGAAATTGTGGAGCTAATAATGTGCTACAGTTTTATGGCGGAAGCAATAAAAAATAACAAGCAGAAAATATATCTAGATATATGCTTGCCCAGCAGGTGTCAAGAAACAGTATTAGTTGTTGAATTATAAACATGATTCACACCAGCTTACAATCCCTAATTGATGATCGGCTGGGACCGGTCTGAGTCGTCTCAACGGCTTATCCCATTTAAAATCAATGGTGCGATAACGTCCTCATGCATATTCGTCTACATAATCGTAATCCAAATGAACGATTAGAGTCTCGTGCGCAGCGTGGGCGCGGATTAACCTTCGCTCGAAATTTAGTCGGCTCGCTCAACAAAATTAAAAAAAGCTTTATCTATGTACCGCCAGCGTAATTATAATGCCGTAAGTCAGGTGACGGGGCTTTTTACAACGAATTATGCCGCTATACAAACACTTATTATAGATGTGTATCACGTTCTGGCACAGTTTTTTTTATTCATGTCACAAAGCTACGCTCAACATAATTATAAGAATTTTTGTACGCGAATTTTGTATTGAAATTTTGTGATTGCGTAGCGATCAAATATGTATATGTTAAATGTGTCGTGTGTTACGCGTAAATAAATAAAGGGAAACGTTCTTTCGGAGTTTCATATAAGATTTTTTAAACTCAGAAACTTTTACGTGTAAAAATATAAAAAGTGCTACGTTAACCTAAGGACTCTCCCTCTCTTTGATCTGTAGTTAAACTATAAACTAAAAAAAACGTTTCATATTTTTAATGATCATTAAATCATTATAAATGTGAAACGTTTTTTTTTTTCAAATATATACTTATGGTTTTAACAAGAAAAGACAAAGTTATTTCATTGTTATTTCTATACAAATCAACTGTTTGTTTGCACAAGTATGACACGATTCGTACTCCATTAAAGAATAGAAAGATATCTCTTCTATATTTTAAACATTGCTATACTTAAATCAATAAAAATCTTTTAGGTTCTGTCATTTTGTCCATTCTCACGTCGACAAAACCCGTTTCTACGGCCGTTTCTAGGTCCGGAAAGCGAGAGGTACCTGGATACTGTAGAATACTCTGACAATTTTAATGTCATTTATCGTTGGGCTCTCCGTTCAGGACTATCGTACTAGTTACCTTCAAAATACATAATGTATGTCCCACAATAGGGTTGATATCCCTATTAAATTCCGTCCTTACACAGATTTTAAGTTTAGGCCGCCTCTACAGGTCGTCTGTGTAGTAAATTCATTACTTAATTTAAAATGCTAATGGACTGTCGTCTGGACGCCGAGCAGATGAATAATGTAATGAAACAACCGATTCCGATCTAGAATTCTACGATGAGTGAAGTCTCCCGTACTTATAAACAAATGGATTGAGTTCATAATGGTTACAGCTGTAATCAACAAAGGCTTTGAAATTATACCTGAAGTCGGTCACTTAACAGAATTTCCGACGTCTGAATATTTTTAAATGTTTATTTGGAATCGGAAGACACCGAATAGAGAAAAGATTTCTTTCATTTTCTAAATTAATTGTTTTTCCACACATTTAGTAATATTATACTGTGATTATGTAATTAAAGAAACTAATGAATATCATTAAAACAATATTTATAATGGTTATGACGACTATCAGGTTTTTAATTTCCAAACAATCATAAATATGGATGTCCATCATTTTTTTTTTCTTCTTCTTAATTTTTCGATATTTTAGCTCCATAGCCTCGACAGCCAGTCACATTTATCGTTGAACTTTTAAACACGTCTAATATAATCCGTTGAAAACAAACATTTACTTCATAATTGATTGAATATTCAATAATTGTCTGTGGTGGATTATTATTAATGCTACAACACGTAGACGTAATTATAGGCCGATGTGACGCTTGTGACAGTGGGTTATCAAACACGGGACGTAAATAAACAGTAAATAATATGTATGAAAGCGGCGATTTATTTGCACCTTGTGTAGGTGTAATTGTGTATGGGACACATCATAAAGTGCTATAATGACGGTTGCTCACTGAGGCGGCTGTCAACGTCGTCAGAGTGACGCGGTTGTTTATTAAGAAATATGTGACGTTTATTGTAAGTCAATAATCCCGCATGTGGGTGTGTAGGGCTTTATTATCGGTCAATTGAGTCGGCGGTCAAGCTCTCACACGCTCAGGACACACTAATCAGTTGACGTATGCCTTCCTCGTCATATTGACACTACGACATTTTTATATCACTTTTATTAAGTCGTGTTTGCTTCAATTGTGTCTAACGTTGTTTCTTTTCTTTTTCAGAATTGGACGGATAGAGTGCAGCTTAAACATGTCATAAGGTATTTTGTTTGTTTATATTGCTCTTTTGTGTTATTGAATTAAGCTCATTGGGAGCTTTTGTAACCTGTAAATTAAACAAGTACCTACTAAAGTAACATGAAAATAAGAATTATTCAATTTAATAAACTTCGTCTACAACAGCGAAGTAACTCATAATTATATTAAAGTTTATTTACGATAAATTTTATCCGCCTGAAATAAAAAGCTGCACAAAAATCAAAAACACTGGTTAGATTATATAACTTTAAAAACCCATTAAAGTTACGAATACCCTGTAATCCCCGACAAAGTTGTTTATGTATTTTATTAAAGCTAAAGAGACGATGAAGAGAATTTTTGAGAACATATAATTTTCAAATTCAAAAATAAAAATTGTTACATTGAAGTCAAACATAATGGAGAATATAAAAATAAGTTGAGAACAGCCACTTGATATCGACGCGGAGTTAGTGCACAACTTTGATTTATTCGCAAACTCTCTGAATTATGTTGGACTTGTCCTTATTAAATCACTTCATTGTAGAATCCAGCTATCGTTTCATGAAATTTATGAGGTTCTAGCGATCCACAAGAGATACGCATACAAGTTCAGGGTAACTGTAAATGTAGAATGGAAATTATATGTAACGACTGCATCCATTACTCATTTTATAACTCATAGTATGGATATGCGTAGTAATAAAGTCAGTTATTTTTAATTTAATAATAAATCTTGCTGATTCAACACATGTTTCGTCACTATTCTCCTCTGTAAGACGTCATAGCTTCAATGACCTACCATCTCCTTTTTATTTCATGAGCCCCAAACTCTTAATTTAAATTATTTTTAGGGGACCATAAAAATACAACTCTTGAAAACCTGTTACCAATTTCATCAGGAATATAATTATTCAAATTAAAAAACAAAGTACTCTACAAAATTATCGTATTTAAAATAACAAATGAACTGCAAATAATCTCACCATAACCACAAATACAATTCGATTCATTTCAAATACAAACTAAGTTTAATTACAACTAATGAAATAGCCAATCATAGGCTAATGCCGACAATAATAAAGTAACAACCACTAACGAAAACCACAAAGCGGTAATTTTATATAATACCTAGTATTAAAATGGTTATACATAGAATTGAAAAGCATTATTTAGTGGTATACTATAGAGTAGGCATGGGCCTTTATTCTGTAAGAGAAATTAACATATTGTAACAACCAAATGATTACAAATACGCAATAGTGAACGATCAGCAAAAGAATCGGTGTAAAATCCAGTCTATCTCTTCGTTTCTCAACGTAAACAAGCACATCTCCTCTTCTAATACTGTTCGGAAAAGCCCATGTAGTCAATTGTCGTATCTGTGTGTTTCGATAACAGTTATTGTGTGGCTGTTGCCGCCGCGTATTTGCCGTGGACACACGGCGTTGCCGCTCTACGGGCGCGCCGCCTCGCCCCGGGCACCCGGCCGTATGTCAACCGCTCCACTGCAGATTATGCTCTAATCCCCTTTCTCTCAACTAAGCCGCTTTCATTGCTTTGTGCTGAGAATGTTGCCGAAGCCCGTCAAGTGTCCCGAATCTGTTTAGATCCTGTGATGTATATTGTACGCGCCACTACACAGGTTTATTGAGTGATAGTCATACGCTTCGCTAAATTATTATCATCTCCTTGTTTTAGTGCCTTTGGCCTCAGGCCCATGCCCAGGGGTAGGCCCAACCGCTCTATTTTCGAGATTATTTATTGTACAGTAGGTAATTTATGGGCAGGATAAAATATATATTCTATTACTGGACCAGAAGATAATATATCTACAACTGGCAAGTCCCGTTAATTGATTCAGTCTGTATATTGATATTGCAGACAAACAAGCGCGCTCTTATAATATTACAAGTGGATTAACAATAATTTATAGGATGTTTGTGCTCTGCTCGTCTTTTAACACGCAAAGTAGTAATTAAATATTTTCTGAAGGTTTAATATCGATAGTACTTTATCTTTTCGATAAAATGAAAATTATATTAGTCGGAGGTAAAAATAAAGGAGTTTAAACAACTTTGTAAGTATATACTTGAAAATTCTTAGCTGTATAAACACTTAACTTAGCTGGATTTTTCTTAAACTTCTTTATTATTCTTTCGATACCTTTATCAATAAAGAATCGAAATGTAGCCGATATCGTAGGATATTATTTGAGTAGACATTTCAATATTTAACTTTGGCATAACAAAATAATATAGTCGAATTGAGATAACGGACTACTTGGAATCCAAATACCTGACTGTGTATTTTGACTTAGTTCTGTAGATCAAAATTTGATCATCTAAGTTTCTATCGTTTTGTCTAGATACAGTGCAGGTTTGAATTCGAAGTGTTATTGTTTCAAATGGGTGCTTGTTTTAGCAGTCGTAGAGCTGATGTATGTTATCTCAAACTTATGTATGTTTGTTTTAGTGAAGCGTTAATTTTTTAACTAGTTTTTCCACTACGAATAGTAGTTTCAATAAGATTTACTTCGTCGACAACAACACGAAAATTAAAATAGTGAAGTACCTATTCGAATTAACAGTTTTTTTTTCATCCTTCCACGCTACACCGTAATTATAGCACTGCACTATTAGAAAAACTTAAATGCACGTGATCTTAAATCCAAGAAAAAATCAACGAAACAAAACGCCAGCTGAAGCCACGATACACGAAAAAGACATTTTTCGCGACATCACGTAAAATAACCTTCGCGTAACAAAATGTCAAGTCGTAATCGATGGAGACCTAATGTGGGTTTAATGTGGCCCCGAGTCGAGACGCGTGTCCCAGCATCGCCGCTCGAGATTACGCCATAATCCGCTTTCTTTGTGCCTAAGTCACTCCGGCCTTCCCTGACTAAGCTGAGGATGCCATTTGGCGAATCAATTGCGATTTATTGTGCTTTGAGCGCATTCCTCATGCCACTTTAATAAATTCACTATTTGACTGAAAAATTCTAATCAGTCAGTAAGAAATATGAAAAATTACTCGAAATGTATTTTTTCTTTTGTTACGTAAACTAAAATTAACGGAGATACAACGCTTTCAAAATCAGCAGTTCGACACAATTTATAACATTTTTTATTGAACTCTGACGTCACGAGTATTGATTGATCCGTTCGTATCTTGGTTAAATTGATTTTACAAAAGAAAAAATACGTTTCCGTTAATTTACAAATCTGTAAATCACGGAAAAATTAATATAGACAATTCTTTGTTGATATCCGTACGTAATAGAACGTTTGAAACTTGCTCCAATAAATTACTATTGCGTCTTTAAGATCAATATTAAGAAAGTTGTTTTCAAAAATAGAAAATTGGTTTAGAAACCAAACGTTGATATTATAAATTGTTATAATTAACCTTCGACCTATCCTAACTTTTCATTTGCGTAGGAAGCTTTAAAAGTTCTACTGATTATAATGGGGGTTAACAGGTTGAATAAATGTCAATAAACTAAGCTGTTCATTTAATAGAATACGAACTATTTATAGCAATACTAGCTTGGCCTTTCTTGTCTATTTTTCCTTTTTTATTATTATGTTATTCTGATTTGTAAGCTACGTCACCGTGAAATCTGTAAAAAATCTGTAGTTTTAGCATGAAGGAGTTTTAAATATCCAGCTATCAGGATGGACACTTAATTTATAAAATTTAATAGTAGTTATTCATTGTCTGTAATTCTGTTTCCTCTATTATCGTTCCTAAACACGTCACCATCAACTAAGCTGTCCTATTTAGCATCACTAACTCAGCTTACAGTCTAATTCACATTATGTATCTACAGCTAAATTATCAATACATAATGTAGTTATGCAACGACCTCAATCTGGCGTCGCGACAAACGCAGACATGACAGTTGCGGCTCTCCAATAATCCAGACATCTGACAGAGCGAAATCCTCAATTGAGATCCGTACTGATCCATAGTCACTTGCACCGCATTATCACTTAGAATTAACACTAATAATAATACTAGCTAATATTATTGGAGCAGCAGAAATGCCTTAGGTAATGTTAAACGAGATTTGCTGATTTAATCTGAGTTTCTGATAACTGCATGACTTTAGTACACACGGCTACACATCAAGCTATGCAAAACTAGTATAAGCTGACCGTTCAATGTGCGGAAGGATAATATAAAGCGAGTCCAAGACAAACTGGTTTTGTATTGCTTGATGTGTAGCCGTGTGTACGACTGTTATTTGAGTATTTAGTACAATAAGAGTTGTTACATTCCAAGAAGGACGTTATTGTGGTTTTGTTGAGGTTTTGATTCTACGAATTGACGAATGTTTTTGTTAAAACCCGCTGGTGACTATCACACAACGCCATCTCGTATCAAGCTAATCATAGCTTGTTGTTAAGTAAAACAACTGATAGAACTAAAATATTAAATGTACTTAAATTGAAAATAGATAAAGTACAACAGTGGACGTCCTCCGGCTGTTGATGATGAAGATGATCATCGAATAGATTTTTACACCCAGACACAGTACAAATGATCATACATTAATTTGTCCTTGGGAATCGAGTACCCACGTTATTCAGCATAGCAGTCAGGGTAACTAGACCAATCAGGCTTGTCTAAAAAAATGTAATTCTAATAGATAACTAGCATGAATAAGCTTTTTTTTAAGTCGGTAAAATTCTTTTCAAATGAACGCTCGTGGCAGGGCGGGAGGGCACTGTCAGACTCGTACTACTAGTAAACACGGTGTCGTCAAAGAACCTCACAAAACGATAGCGCGATCTAACTCGACCATCGAGCATTGTGTCAAACTTTTTGCACTTTTATAAATTAGTAGCTGTGCCCGCGAAGTGGATGTCGGAATTTGACAATGTATTTTTTTGTGCGAACGCTTAATCTCGCATTTTTCTTATAGAATCATATCGAATAATTCTTTCATATAAAATATTATTAAGTCATTTATTCAGAATTTTCAAGAATATTCGTGTTTGTAATAAACGCCCCCTGTAGTTCAAAAGCAGTACTATTCAATTAGAGCACCTATTCCATCTCATTTCCCATTCCATCCCACTCTATCCTACTCCACCACACTCAATCCCACTCCATCCCACTCCATCGCACTCTATCCCACTACATCCCACTCCATCCCACTCCATCCCACTCCATCCCACTCCATCCCATTCCATCCCACTGCAATCCGTTCGCTCTCTGCCACTCCATCCCATTCCTTCCCTCTCCATCCCATTATCCGACTCCATCCTTCTCCATCCCACTTAACATCCCACTCCATACCTCTGGATCTCAGGGAGGCTGTATCCTTAAAATTTGTTCCATCCCGCTCTTAGTCCCAGTCCATCAACTCCAAACAAAGAATATCATAAATCGTTACGTGAGAATTTCTATCTGTTATTCTGTTATACCCAAACAGTAACTGTCAGTATATGAATATTAATCATTATTTTAGTGGCTTGTCCGACAAACTGTAAACAATTTGTTCTGTTTATTTTTATGGTGAATCGTTAGGTAACCAATGCTTCGGAGTAATTTATTTTTCGTCTACATAATATATTATACATTTAAATGACAGCAAGTTTAATGAAAGTTAATGATCAAGTGATTGTTTTCCTTCTCAAGTAGAATTTATAAAATCATACACGGTGCAAAAGAACATTGGCGCGCATACTATGATCTAAAAAAAACTTCAACGCTTGCGGACCTAGAATCCTGGACTGAATTTACGGTAATTAGTTTGTGCGTTGATATCCCTTACTCACTACAGGATAGTAAAATTAATAATTTATTTATTGAAACACTTTTGTTAAACGCCATTTCGGACATATATCCCATTAGGATCGCAACTTTAGATGATGTAATAAATTGGAGGGTTCCATACAATTGAGAAATCTATTGTTTGATGTCGATTAGATATAATTGAACAATTTTACAACCTGACTGAAGTATCGTCAGTTCCATCTCACAGCTGACTTCAGAGATCTTCTTTGTTTTTTGCAAAATTAAAAAGGTCACTGATATCTAAATGAAATCGTAATGAACCGTTTTGTTTTTTTATAATAACTGTTGACTGTAACTGTATAAAGCGTTGGAAGCTTTGACTTAATGGCGAGCTTCCGAGGGAGTGCGCCCGTCAACGCGATGTTTAGCCAAGACGGAACTTTCAATTTCCGCTCTGAAGCTTTAGGTATGCGACTGGAGTATCGGATGATTTAATGGACGAAGGGCCTTACTTTAAGAACTTGTGTTGCTTAGCTACCGATTAAATATCACCTGCCATGTCCTTGTCATTTCTATTTCAATGAATAGAGACGGCAAGTGACTAAAGAGCTACTTAAGATAAGTAACGTCTAATCAATGTTTATAAGTAAGGGGGTTAGTTTATAAAATTTAATAGTAGAAATTCATTGTCTGTAATTCTGTAATCGTTCCTAAACACGTCACCATCAACTAAGCTGTCCTATTTAGCATCACTAACTCAGCTTACAGTCTAATTCACAATATGTATCTACAACTAAATTACCAATACATAATGTAGTTATGCAACGACCTCAATCTGGCGTCGCGACAAACGCAGACATGACAGTTGCGGCTCTCCAATAATCCAGACATCTGACAGAGCGAAATCCTCAATTGCGATCCGTACTGATCCATAGTCACTTGCACCGCATTATCACTTAGAATTAACACTAATAATAATACTAGCTCATATTATTGGAGCAGCAGAAATGCCTCAGGTAATGTTGAACGAGATTTGCTGATTTAATCTGAGTTCAGTACGACTGTTACTGGAGTATTTTGTACAATAAGAGTTGTTACATTCCAAGAACGACGATAATATGGTTTATGTTGAGGTTTTGATTCTACGAATTGACGAATGTTTTTATTAAAATGATTTCGTATCAAGGAAACGTATTGTTGTTAAGTAAAACAGAAGAAAAAAATTAAGTGTACTTTATTGAAAAGAAAAGTACAACATAATATGATGAAGTGTTCATCGAGGTTTTTCACAGTTCAATTTTATTGTATTATAAGTACGAATTATTCAGCAATAGTCAGGTAAATGCAATCATCTCGATAAAATTTAACCCTAATTAACTTATTGGTATCGGCATTCTTTTCAATTTTGAACGCTCGTGTTTTTGCACGTAGACCTATAGTAAACAGTCGTAAAGTCATACTTCTTTCATCACCTGTTGACATCTGTTTGTATCTTAGTAGAAGTCATTTGTTTTTGCCAAGGTCTGGTCACATCTGGCATTTCCGTCATAAAAAGAATGGCATCAACGAATAATTCCTTCAATGCAAACAATAATTTAGTCAGTTTCCGTTTCTACAAAGCTCAGTTATTTGTGAAACGGCCCGGTAAGCACACGTGTTTGTTATTTTCACAGAAAGTTTATTCAATGTTTTGTTATCCAACAAAATTTAAATAGAAATAACACCACATGTTGGACTCAGGGAGGCGTATCCTTAAAATTTGTTTGTCTTAGTCCCAGGCAAAACAAAGAATATCATAAATCGTTACGTGAGAATTTCTATCTGTTATTCTGTTATACCCAAACAGTAACTGTCGGTATATGAATATTAATCATTATTTTAGTGGCTTGTCCGACAAACTGTAAACAATTTGTTCTGTTTATTTTTATGGAGAATCGTTAGGTAACTAATGCTTCGGAGTAATTTATTGTTCGTCTACATATTTTATACATTTAAATGACAGCAAGTTTAATGAAAGTTAATGATCCATTGATCAGGTGATTGTTTTCCTTCTCAAGTAGAATTTATAAAATCATACACGGTGTAAAGAACATTGGCGCGCATACTATGATCATAAAACTTCAACGCTTGCGGACCTAGAATCCTGGACTGAATTTACGGTAATAGTTTGTGCGTTGATATCCCTTACACACTACAGGATAATAAAATTAATAATTTATTTATTGAAACACTTTTGTTAAACGCCAGACAAAGTTTCGTCTACTTTGCAATATCGTATTAAGTGATGTCTTAAAGCCTTCTCCAACCTTTAGATGATGTAATAAAGATTCCATACAATTTAGAAATCCGTTGTTGGATGTCGATTCGATATAATCTAACAATTTTGAAACCTGACTAAAGTATCGTCAGTTTCATCTCACAGCTGACTTCAGAGAAAAGGGTCACTGATATCTAAATGAAATAATAATAATAATTACTGTAACTGTATAAAGCGTTGGAAGTGGACTTAATGGCGTAGCTTCCGGAGTGCGCCCGCGCGCCCCCAGCCACGGAACTTCAATTTCCGCTCGAAAGCTGATTTTCCCTTTATGACAGCAACACTGCTCCTATTTATTTACTTTTTATTAAGATGCTTATTGACGAAATTTAGTATTCAATGTTTATACAAACTGGGAAGGGCCGTCATAACGAAGACGACTGTCACTCTTTTGATCAAAGAGGAATAGGACTGTCGCGGGACTTACGAATTACCGTGATCCCGGAACGTAAAGAGCTATTGAAGGACAACGTGGATTTTAGTCAGTACGAGTCTGACAGCCGCTCCGTCCTGGGTGGGTGGACTCATATTGTGATGATTTTACCACGATAAAAAAAGGAGAATAAAACTGAGTTTACTGACACTTTATATTGCACTGTTAATATTTATCTATGTTAACGACAGGTTATTGTGTTTTTTTTAGCATTCTAGGCCATTCTTTCCCACTGCTAAAATATAATCACCTCGCGTAAACTTTCGAAAGCTCTAGTGCCGCATCGACTCGACCGGCCGTAACTGTGTATCGTCCCCTTTTGCATTCTATTTAAAATCCAAGCTTTTCTAATTAATAAATATCTAATTAGTAGATCAATACGATATCATAGTGAAGTTCTCATATCTAATCTGGTAAGCCTATTCTAGTTCACATTATTATCCTACAAATCTACCTAGCTCATGAGCTTTTGAGATTAATTTCTATCATTGCGAAATGTGTTATCAGAAAAAAAATACGGTGGATTGATTTTTTTCTGCCAATCTTTGATTTTCTTTGAGAATGCTTTTCATAATAATATGTCAGAGAAAATTACTTTCCCTACTTCATTGATTTATCATTACTAAGAATATAACATCGCCTGTCCAGACATTTTCGGTTTGTCGCGTGACATATCCACTAATAATATACGTGGTAATGCTCACAGTCGTCTGTATACTTATTCTTCTGGACAAGAGTATAAATCTGTCGTGAGATCGTGTATTAATCGTCGTATTTGGTGAATAAATTTACTTTTGTTTGAGTTTGCTTTTGCTTTGGCGTTATTTATTCAGTAGGAGGACCCCGGGCCACAGTTCAGAGATACTCCGTTGTTTACATAACATTTTCGTGCCACCGACTGTTCGCCCCACGTTTCCACCGACTGGAATTTATCAAGTATTTAGTTTGGTGTTATTGAGGGTACCTTCCATATTGATTTTTCTTGTCTTCGTATTAATTTCGTTGATATTCTTAGCTGTTCGATTACAGTATTGAGTTTGACTGATCATTTCATAACTAAGAATGCATTTCAATTTTACAAAAAACGGTCAAAGAAAATCGAATTGAAAACAATTTAAAAACAGCAACGAACAAAGAACGAACATAAAACTGACCTGTTTCACGCAAATTTCGCTAGAAGTTGCAGTGCGGATTGTTACAGATATAGCTTTATTTATTTTATTGACGCCTTCACAATGTGGCGTATAAGTTATGCTATTGATGTGTTTACGATTTGTGGTATATTTCGCTGATGGTCGTATTCCGAGGCAGCCTGTTGCGTGGGCCCTGATTTACTGCGATCGATCGCGCGACAATAGGCGTCTCCTTGCCACAGGACTACTGCCCACACTCCGCTTGTTTGGCGTCGTTATAAAGTGCTGAGGTGTCTTACATTGTCGTCTTCACGTCGCGGGGGAGTTGAAACTCACATTTTATACGGCAAAACTACTGAGTAAGGTTGTGAAAGGAATACTTTTTTAAAAGAAAACTTTTTAGTGTTGTTTTTATAAGAATGGACCACCTCAACGTGCCCTGTGGGTGTCCTGAAATTACTAGATTATTCACGGTGACGGCGGCACCTGTGTTCTTACTAATGCTATCATTCTGCACAGGTTGTAAAGCATGTTGATTATAGCAATATTATTCAGAATAGCCGGCAGTAGCTTATAGGAACGGTTCATGTTCAACAGTAATCAATTACATGGCGGTTTGATGATGATAAATTACCATATCTAGCTAAGTTATTGCCTTCACTGTAATATTACAAAAATAATATAAATCCATAATGTGGATGAATAGAAAACGTTATCTAATATTTTACGGAACCAACCAAAATAAAATTGCTTTAAGGAAAAGCTCCTGTAATTATTACAAAGTAAATATTTTCTTGGTACATAATTAAATTACTGGGAATATTCATCATTTTCATACAAGAGATCCTAAGCTATAGCAAAGTATGTAATGCCAGTTCTTTTATATCTTCCTACATAAAAGACAGAAGTAAGAGATTTTATTTGACTCACGAACTTTACTACGAGTATGTTTCCAGCGGTACAGAAGAATTTGGTGCTCTTTTATTTCGTTGGCTTTATAAAGTAGTATGAGAGTTGGAACAACTTTTCCTGTCAGTTGAGCAAATCCACGGAATCCTAACTGCATCACAAACCTACAAGTTGGCTTTTACTGAAGCCACACCACCATTTAACTTCCCCCTGGGAATTTCGTGACAAAAACACAACAGAATCACCATAAATAACTGTACTTTATATATTTACATATTACATTCTCGCAACAAGGAGACAGAACACTTCCCGTGTACTCCACAATGAATGCATTTCCATAATAAAGAACTGGACGAAAACAATAAATAATTGGCAACGTTTTATTTCGTTCATAACGTCGAATATAATAAGGAATCGCAACACCTATTTCGCATTCGAAATTAAGAAACACTCTTACTGTAATGAACGAACGGGGACGCCATTAAAATAGCGGATCATAAATAATTCAAGCGCGGGTTTGGCGTCGTTTCAAGACATTTCCACATTAAATTTCATGAGAGGTTCATTTTTCCGGTGAGCGACGCGTGCGATCGTGCGCTCCCTGTCGCCGCCGCCCGCCAGCCCGCCAGCGAGCGCCACGAGCTCAGCGACAACACCACTATTTCACAAGTAATTGACCGTTTTGTCTGATTACCAGACCCGTTGGCTCGGAAACAGTGCCATTCCACTGACACACGACCTATTCACAAATATTTTCGGACGCAGTCAATACCAATAACGTCAAAACAAAGCTTAACAACGTAACCTTAAACTTTCCCTGATGTATTTATACAAACGACAACAATGCGCAATTCTCAAACAATTCCGTCTTAAGTATTTCCAGTCGTGGTGGAAGAAATCTTATTTGTTCGTTTTGTGTCGTCGCCTGAACCGCCGGGAGCGCTGACGGGGACCACTCGGTTCATTTTTATTTTTACGTCGTAAACCAAAGTCTACGAGTTATGAACGTTGATTTATATGTTAATGGTCTCTGCAGCGACAGTCGAAATTTCATTTAGTCTGGAGCAGCTACTCCTCATACGAATGCTTGTTACTTCATACTCGAGGGTACCCGCCGTGCGGTGACATTGTGGAAACGGCCATCCATCATCCTAGTATCAAAATTTGAAGTTGACATAAAGTGGATGAGAAAATGATTGATGCGTCGGCGACTCCCCAAAGCCATTGGCACTTACCGAAACTAAAGCATTAATTGAATAAACCCTTCGTAATTAGGTATGTGGGCACAAGAAATAAATTAGGTTCCTGAAGCTATTTTCGTTCGAAGGTTAACAAAGCACATTCCTAAAGCTCAACACAAATATCGTGTCCATAATTTTTGTAAGCAATGCTCATAGGAAAGATATAATTAACACGTTGTACCAAAACGAGCCTGTCTGTTTTCATTTATGTGTAATGTTTACTAGCACGCCATTCAGTAATTAACAAATTAAACCTTAACGAAATGCCTTACTAAACGCAAAGAATGAAAACAACATTACGTTTAAAATTGTAACCAAGTATCAGACAAAAATAGAGCCGAAAATCTAAGAAAATATTCGAACAAATTCACTTAATTTATGTATTTTTAGAGACGTTCAGGCGTTGTTAGATGAATTGCTTTTGTCTGTATTCTGTCTGTAGTCAAAAATATATTTTTATAAGTAGGGTACAGTAAGCGTCCCATAACTCTGTCGATTGATAAAGTCGCAAGAACGAAAGGTCAATGGGAAAAGGAGATCTTAAAATAGGAACCCTTCACAGTGTATTATTGGAATTCCGTTGAATACAATTGGGATCTTCTGTATTTCATACGAATTGTTTCGGACAGGCTTTACTGGTTCAGTGAGGGATTTCCAATGGCACGCGTGAAATGAACCAAATATTTCGTGAACATCCGCATGCACGCCCGAATAAAAATCGTATGAAAGTAGACCAAAAACGAACCAGTGTACGACAGTAACATATTTTCCCTAATGGAACGTCAAAGGACAAAGCTACTGTTTCAGAACTAAAAACTTTGTGAGCAAAGCAAAGTTAAATAAACCAGGATAATATTTTGTCCTCCGCTTCCATTACACAAAGTGTTTATTAAATTTTATAACAAATTCAGAGAAATGCCACAAAACATTATTCACATCCAAACATTCCCCACGACTTGCGTTTCTTCGAAAGTAAAATGTGTCGTTCTTAATGGTTCAAACAGTACTTAGCGTACGTGCTCGCATGGTCTAACAGTCTTTACATGAAACGTGTAGTAGTCAGTGTAAGGTGCTACCTACCGTCGTCTGTAAAATTTTCCCCGAAGCCATTACTTTAAACTTCATATGCAAAGGGGAGATTGCAAATTCACGTCGAACAGTCTAAAAACTGGTCATTCATTAGTTTGGTGACTTGCATTGTGAGTCCACGATACGTTAATGGTTGTAACGCTTACTAGAGCTTTGATGTGTTGGAGCTGGTTTTGCGTCTGATGCGGGTAATGCCCGGACTGGACTTGTCTTTTAATGCTGTAAAGCCCTAAGCGGTCTATTTTAAAATACCTCTTTAACTGTTAAATGCATTAATTAATTAAAATTTCACCTAGCTGTGTGAATTGCTACAGTGAAAGCAATTAATTGTCAAATAACCAAAACATTATTTTTAATTACATTTAATATCTCTAAAACGGTCATTTATTTACAGTGATCGTTATCGCAGTTTTATTACAAACCCACAGTCCCGTAATAAATTCTCCACACATAAACATTTACCCCGTTGGAGGATTTATTTGATTGTTTTCATGACTTGCATGCCTCCCCTGCTCGACTGATAACATTTTTTATGTCCAAACTACGCGAAAAGAGGTTACGACGACCCTTTCCTTGATCCATGAATGACGAAGTACTTCTATGGGATCTAAATCTTGCCCTAAAAATATTATCGACGAAAGCTCAAACTGCCGCGTCATTCGAATCAGTCGTTTTCTTTATTTGTTTGGTAACCGCGAGTCCATTCATAATTTATTTAATGTAAGCTTAAAATACTTAAAAGCCTGTCATTCTTGTGACGTTTAATCAGCTTGTGAAGCATCACCGCTTAATTTGTAAAGTGTCAAAATAAACAGATTGATTAAATTATTTACAAAGGTGGGTTCGGACATGAAGGTGAGTGGATTCATTAGTCCACGTGACTTGCAGTGAGAAAGCGAATGTCACCGAGCACCGCCGACCACTCCCGAGTCCGGCCTATACCGACCGCCCCACACTTTTACGGCTTTTAAAATACAACCCGGATTCACCGGCTCCATTACACTAATTACGTTTCGAATTTAGACCGCTCATGTTTATTTATATTGTTTGTTTTGTCCGAACTTTACTACTCTTATAACATTTTAAAGTGTCTAAATTGAGTCATTTCGGTTGAAACCCCAATAAAAATAGAAACACTCCGGTTGTTATTAACTCAAAAATCGACTAATTAATAATATTTTAACTTTTAATTATGCTATAAAAACGAAATTAACCCACTACCATGTTGGTTATTAATTTGAGTTTATCAGATTTTACTTGGAACGAGTTTACGAAAGTTTTTTAAGCCGGACTTTATCTGATACGGTTTAGCAGGCCTCGTACAAAATATTGTCCTTATTGTTTAAGTTACCTTGTCATTAAAACTTAGTACCTACTTTGTGTAAATAGTCAGCTCCTCTTATCTTTACAGCTTTATCGTTGTGAGTTACAACGTCTATGGACTTTCACCTAGTGTCGCATGCACTTAAAATTAACGGTATCAGCTAAGTACACTCGAGGGTATCCACGGACACATCGCCGATAGCACTGCAATAAAGTCGGGCCTCATCACACTATTTCGTAATTGGATCGTAAACTTCTGTAAAATTATTACCTGTCTTTTACTAGCCTGGTTTCATGACCATTTTATTTGCCTTCTGACTAAATTTTCTTTTCATTCGTATGCATGATACCATTTAGTTCATGATTTTATTGCTTGTAAATATATTGTAAAACTAACTTCAAAATAATATTAAACTTGTATGAAAACGTTTCAACAATTTTGTACAATGTTAAAATATTCTAAGCTTTCTTTTTTTCGTTCAAATTACAAGCAATAAAATGTCATCATATTTTTTCAATTTAATATGTTTTAAAATGTTTTCTCAGTGTGTTGGGGCGTTCGATGATATTTTCTTCGATAACTTTCAATTTTAGCCTATTTTTAAGAAACATGAATGGTGTTTTCTCGAAAGCTGCATGCAATGGGTTACTGAAGATTGGGTAATATACAATTTGGTCAACATTTCGGTTTTCTGATAACATGTAAGTACATAATCATAATCGCTGGTTAATTAACTTATCTAGTTAAGCTTTGATTCTTAAGTTGATGACAAAGACAAGATTATAGGAGTAACTTTTCATTTTTGAACAAAGTTTTGAACATACAGATCAGAAATTATGCTAAGGAGTAGAGAATTTGCGTGTAATTAGTTCAAGCTGGCGACCGCAAAAATGAAACCCAGGTAGGTAGTAAAAGTCTGGCTCACAACTTAGCCTTAACAACGCAAAATTACGTCTAAAAATTTCACCAATTTAGGTCAAATGAGCGATATTAATATTACCCAACGGATATTGAACACTGCATGTGACAAACATCAGTAGGTATCGCAGAGAAGCTATCTACATTATCATATTGCACTGACTGATTGATGCCAAAGGTTACAAGCCCGAATGACGTAACCTGCCTATCTGTTATGATGCGACACTCATGTCAATATGAACGCAGCTTTACATCAAACGCGTGAATCACTTTTAAAGCTCTTCACATTTCTCTTTTGATACCATCGTGTAGATAGGCTAATTGTAAAGGGTCGGATACAATCATGAATATTGCGCGCTTGACAATTTGACATCGCGTAGGCTTCGTACTGATTTATAACCGGCACAGCAACCAGCAACATCGTGCTGAATTCCAAACATTTACAACTGAATGAACTAGTCAGTTCTCGACATGTGTACGCTAAGATAACGTCATTAGACAGCTTCATCTGTCAAGTGAGGCGTGACCACCGACGTATCGGAGACGCATCGCATTCGTGGTGACTAATACTGGATTAATTAGCTCTGTTTACTATGCAAGCCAGTCGAGGTGAACGACCTCTCAATTTTGCACCTCGGGTAAAATGCTGATTTGATGGTAGTTGCTGCGTCGGCTAGTTGACACAAGCCAGACGTTACAATAACATTACTATTTTCAGTCAGCTGTTTGAGTTAGTTCTCATCCAGCGCGCAAACTAATTTATTCAGGGCGTGAGTTCACACAGCCGGGACCACGAGACTCCGTTTGTTCGTCGTGACTTAAATTAAAAATGTCATAAAAACGCGGAAGATATGAAAGTATGTATGCGTATTTAAAAACACAAACGTCCATGCAATCTAAGCGCCATCATGGTTACAGTATCTTGTTATTTCTCAGTTTAATTTAAATATGTAAATTTTATTAGGCATAATACAGACTGAGGACTCTTGAATTGCAAATGAATGTGACATTACGTTTTATAGGCTGGTAGCCAATTCGCCGGCTCGTTTCCTTGGAGCTGACGGCAAATTTTCACTTAGAAATGCCCTCAGATTTGGTGGTAATTCAATGGATACACATTGAAGCGATTTAACATTCGGCGCCAATCGGATTAAGTAATAGAACATCTAAGAGAAACTTTGAATTTCACAAAGTTTAATTTTAAACGTGCCTGCCACATATTATCGGGCTATTCGTGTAAGTAATTTTGTCTGCGTGTAGTAATTTACGATACGATAGTCTGAGTATGGGAATAGGCCTGGAATAGACAATTGAATTTCAACAATACAGTTTGTACATACAATGAACAGTTTTGGAATTAAGTTCTCAACATAAATAACAGACATAATGCTATTTAATTTGTGGTTCGATGTCTGAAAACCGGATTAACATTAAAGTGAAATGATCGCTCAATATAATATTATACTGCCGTTTAAGAGGTCGTAGTAGAGTATAAATGTTGTAATTCTCTGAAGGTAGACGATAATCGCGCTAACATTCACCCAATACATATTTAATGTTAAAGATGAAAGACAGATTTTGTAAAGCTTAATTCCATCGTTGAGCTTCGGAAATATTTTCCCTTTCATATAAAATGATCCTGACACAAATCCTTAAAAATGTGTTATTGGGAGCCACGGGGACCGAGCAATATTGAAGGTAGTCACGCGTCCCACCTTAGGAAAATCTCGCCGTAAAATAAATGGACGATTTCATAATCCGGGACGTTATATAAAATGTTGAAAAACTATTTTTGGTCCGGAAAGATTTTGCAATGTTCGTAGCTATAATTCTTTGGAACGAGAATTTGAAAATACTGTTAGGTACTTTGCGAATTATGCTCTGGTTTTATTGAAGTTTATTTTGTAAGCTGTGACAGGTTAATCCTTATTTTCAGAGAAGATTAGGCCATTGAACAGGTTGTGACTACAAAAGAAATATTGCGATGTAGATGAAGTGAACATCAAACAAATAATAACTAACGACAAATATTAAACAACATTACAGCTAAATGGCAAAGCACATCTATGAAGCGATAAGTCCTGCATCGCGCTATTAAAGTTCTTCGCTAGTTATCATATAAAAATCTGACATTCATTGTTGGGCAAAAGCCAACCAGACATAAGAACCGTCTAGTTAGAGTATACCGTATCCGGTAAATACATATTAGATGTCCAATCTTCATTCGAATCCTGGTACACTGTCTACTAAACTTTCCCATACAAATACCAGTGCTTTTTTTATCAGTTTAAAATAATTTATTGAGCCGTCCCTACCAGGGCAGAACATGAGAGACTATATCAGACTCGTACTAACTAAAATCCACGGCGATCCTTCAATAGACCTTTACGTTCCAGGTTCAAAGTTACCTAATAGGACAGTCCAGCGACCTCGGCAGGCCTAAATACTCTAAATAAATAAATACATAAAATATATATTTCCAGAAAATAACAAGCTTATAATAATTATGTCATCCCTAATTCCACACGAGGAAGACCGCTACCGTGCTGGATATTCATATTCCCTAGGGTGTTATGAATACTGCAAGTCGCCACGTAAGGATATCACTTGAACCACGTACAATAATAACGTGTTGAGTGCAAATATCTTTCCCTACTTTAATGTTAATGTATTCTACGGTTACGTACCATGTAAACTTTGCTCTAAACTCCCTTTCACTGAAATGTTTGTGTTGCTTACGAACTGTGTTTGAATATTTACATCGCAGGTACCTTTACAGGGACCTTATGGTGCGTGTAGTCTATAGTATTTGACTAAAACGTTACAATGATTGCCAGTACTAGATGTCTACGCAATTCATGTTTGACACAGTACCAAATAATATAATGGCGGCTCCACATTAGTGCCTTGAATTCTCGGCGCAATACCGACACTGATCGGGGAACATACGCGAACGTTCGTGAACCCCGCGAAAACCATCCACATTCTCGTTCGCGCCTGTTCACGGGGGTTCACGGCACTAATGTGGAGCCGCTATAAAGACACGACTAGGTGGACAGACTTTCTGAAAGTAGGTGTAAAAACAGGATAGCTATAACACAAAATCGCCTAAAAGAGGAGAAAGTTATAAGAGTGGCTGCAGGTTGAAGACGAGAGTGAGAAACAAACCATATAATAACTACGTGAAGACAAACAAAACATACATTACCACGTACATCTACGAGAGTACATTCATTCATGTTAAAATTCTGTACGCACGCCCCTTTAAACAAAATAAATTAAAACCTTTTTACGTGGGTGTCTCCTTCCCGCGCACACAAGTTACGGGATCAAGCTCAAACAAAACACTAACTTAAATCAACTAAGTACACGCTTGAAGAGACTTTATTATAATTATTACATTTTGTTAAACAAATATACTCGTAAATACATGTTCTTACATATCAAAATTTCGGGGCGCGTCCCTAATTTCGGTTGCAAAGCGTGTATAAACTGAGCTATAATTGTTAAGACGAAGTGAGCCTACTCGTTTGTAATGTGTTCTTAGCTTTACTGAATTTTAACGAGGCTCCCGACCTGGTGACGGATCGCGATTCATGGAATCAAGAAAGTACAATGAAGGGTGAAAATATATATCAACTTCTACAGAAGGCTTAAAATGCGAATTATTACCGAGTTTTGATTATGGTCAGAAATTAACTAACAAAACAAATAACTGTTTCTCCGATCATCATAGCTTGTATGTTTTTTTTTGTGAATGTAGAATAATACTAGATGCTATTGTGTCCAACTTTACCAGACGATATTGTGGTGTCTTGTAAAAAAGAAAGGCCTCCAGGCAGAGGGTTATATCTTGTATGACTATTTAATTATGGAGTTTCTTGCCGGTTCTTCTTCATGGAAACGACAAACCCAAACCGAGCTCCAGTGGTCGACGTTTTGGAAGTGCCCTCATGACCCTACGTGAAATAACAACATTTAGAATTTTTTTTTCAAACTTATTTTTCGAAGAACCTGTCCGATTTTTGAAAATTTTGGTCTATGACTGTACCTAATGAAATTGAGTTTAAACTTTTGACTCGCTCGATTAGTTAAGGCTTCAAGGCATATGAATCCAAAATTCTAATTTTGGTTCCGTTTCGGCTTGCGTTAGTTCAATGGCGTCAATTTACATGACCGAACATTTGTACATTATTGAGTTTTCTCATGTTGTGTCTGTTTTGTTCACATGTCGAACTTGTCGCTACGTTTATTTTACAAAGAAATGTTTATGAATGTTTGTGTTACTAAAAGTAAACGAAAAACATGAGCATGATGTTTTATTTTATTATTTGTAAACTCAGAGAGACATTCGAGATCAAAGATAGAGAAAAGATGGGAAAGAAGCACTTTATTATTATAAAACAATATACAGGGTGGAATTTTGTAATGCCACCTGGAGGGAAAGTACCCTTAATACTGCAGATAGAAAATTTTACTCAAAGGAAACATTCCTTTATTTTTGAATAGAAAGCAAACTGCATTCAAAGATTTTCGAAAATTCTCTTCTCCCACCCAGGAATCGAACCGGCTAAAATCTGAAAAAATTATACCCGTACTTTTATTGCACCGATCGTTAGGGTCAATTAGAACGATGATATATCTCTCTAACAAACATGATAAATTAAATGAAAGGAAAACCAGGAAATCTTAAATTAAAGCTCTCGTAACATGTAATATGGTTTCTTGGTTCAATTCCCGGGTGTGGGAGAAGAGAATTTTCGAAAATCTTTGAATGCAGGTTGCTTTCTATTCAAAAATAAAGGAATGTTTCCTTTGAGTAAAATTTTCTATCTGCAGTATTAAGAGTACTTTCCCTCCAGGTGGCATTACAAAATTCCACCCTGTATAGCCACCAAAATATAGGATATCATAACCATAGGTGATGAGGCGCTTAGACCTAAGTTTGCAATGTACAAATTATAAAGTAACAGTGTGCTTATTCTTAAGAAGCCTAATAAATAAATAAATAAGCCTTTTAACAACTTTATTGGGTTCAGCTTCCAGACGAACCAGATGCAGCTGAATATCAGTATTTTACATGAAGCGACTGTCTACAGCCTATCTGATCTTTACAACTCAGTTACTGGGTAATTCGATTCGTCGTGGTAAGTCTGGTTGTCAGACTTTAGAGCTTCTGACTAACACAGTAACGACTGACAAAGAATATAGAAATGACAGCCGGTACCAATGACTCTATATGCCTTCTGAGAATCGGAGGAAACTCGCTATGATAGATGGTCACCCATCCAGAGATCAACATCGGTAAGCTCGGCTTAACATAATATAGGAAAGCAACATTGAAACAAAAGTCTTTAATTATGTTTTCTAGACGTTCCTTTTTAAATTCAAAGGCTTAAAGAAAGACATAATATTTACATATTACAGTCGTTAAATCGTTGTCAGTTCATAAGTATATTATGCAAAACGTTTTACCACAACATTTTACTTCTTGCAAAAACCACAAGACCCAGACAAGCGAGACGGCGGAAAAAGGCTAAGCGAAACATTTTATTAGAGTTAATTTATTAGCACAAAAAACACATAAGTTTAAACGATACACAACCGTGTATTTATTTTCATTACATTATGATTATCAGATTTAATTTAAATAACAAGAAACACGTCTTGTTATTAATTTTAATAAACTCCTTGAGCTTAATTACTGTCTACTAAAACTTCAGTCTTAGATTTCCAGGTAACATGACGTAATGTCTTTTTTTACGTGGTAAAATCATCAAAGTGTGGCAGTGGTGGCCCAGTGGTATCGGTCCCGACTTACGAGCAGTGGTGGCCCAGTGGTATCGGTCCCGACTTACGAGTTGTAGGTCGTGGGTTCGAACCCCGTCAGGCGCATTACTTTGTGTAATTTATTTCATCACCACTGCTCTCAAAACGGTGAAGGAAAACATCGTGAGGAAACCGGCATGTCCTAGAACGAAAAATTCGAAGACATGTGACATCTGCCAACCCGCACTGGGCCCGCGTGGTGGATTATGGCCCGCTCCCTCTCACAGAGAGGAGGCCTATGTCCCAGCAGTGGGAACATTATCGGCTGATGATGATGAAAATCATCAAAAATGAGTCCTCCCACCCAAGTCAGGGCGGGAGGGACTGTTAGACTCGTACTGACTAAAATACACGGTAACCTTCAATAGGCAACATGTAATTTCGAGATTTTGTTTCTTAGGCAAATGATTAAAATATATTTGTGAATTGTGTTTTTTTTATTATATAAAGATAGGTTCGCGTTTGACCACTATAATAAGCGAGAAAGATGGAAGGATAAAATAAGATAGGAGTAAATAAGATAAACAAAAGGTTTGAAAGAGACATGGATCAAGCGCCACTTGTATGAAACAACGGACCCTTAATTTTCAAAAGAACCCTTACTTAAGGCACAACTTAAGAGCAGTATTAGTAGTTAAATAAACTGTGAATGGTTACGTCCTGCAGAGATATTTTCGCACATTTTATTAACTACTTTCTTAGCAATAAAACGAGAAGATCTCTCTCAAAGGGTACTTAAACCGTTCTGCGTTGAGTGTCGCATAAACCGGCCGATAGGTACCGGAATTAACTGTTCTCTATAACATTTGTAAGTAATAGTTTCGAAGGCTCAACCCTAGTCTCTTTAATTACATTCTGAGCGAACAGCGGCATGATATGGTTACTACCGCGCTGACATAAATGAAAATACACCGTGACTTTTTAGTCGTCTTACAAAAGCAGTCCAGCAGGGCTAGCATGCGCAAGGCGACATTATCTCTTATTTTGTCGTTCTCGATTCGTTTGTCACTTTTCATAACATGCGCACCACGCCACGCTCGAGAAGATATCTCGTCGTGACTTCGCCTTCACGACGCGAGATAACCGATGTTACCATTTCATGAAAGTTAAGTTACCTCGCAAAATTTTATCCTGCTGACATTCTACTACTATTGACATTAAGTTTTGTTGTTTTGCTCGATTCGCGCCGTAAAAACGAATATTATTTTTATTTTAGAGAGTGAATATTATTTGTAGATTATGGATTTATATTAAACCGGCGAAATGATTATTTGTTCAATAAACTGAGCTGTCAATTGAATTTGACAACTAACATTGACATAAACTTATGACTCAATTCAGCGAATCCTCGCTAGTTTAATTTTTTTCCGTCGAAACATCGACGGAAGATTTGAAATAATTGTTAGATGGCTTTGGCATCAAAGAAATTGTAAGTATTAGATCAAAATCCCGTAACAGATGGCGGAGATGCATAATTTAGTTTATTATCACCTATTCAATGATGGCCCAGAGCAGTGGTGGCCCAGTGGTATCGGTCCCGACTTACGAGTTGTAGGTTGGGTGGGTGGGTTCGAACCCCGCCAGGCGCATTACTTTGTGTAATTTATTTCATCACCACTGCTCTCAAAACGGTGAAGGAAAACATCGTGAGGAAACCGGCATGTCCTAGAACCAAAAATTCGAAGACATGTGACATCCACCAATCCGCACTGGGCCCACAGAAATATTAAAAACAGGAGAAGTGGCAAGGGGACGTGTCCGCTACCATGTGGTTCTGAGCGCTACGCTCAGAAAGTGAAAAAATGGCCGTCACCGCGAGTTAGTCTGTTGTCAACCGCATTCGTGAAAAAAACTATTATGCCGTCTTGTTCGGTGTTTTTGTGCAAAAATAGAAACCAAAACAAATATATTAGAAGTCATGGCATCGGGTTTCACATGTAATTACAAGTATTTTACAATATTTGTCTTAAAAATCACGAAAAACAACAAGCAGTAAAATATATCTGACTTGTACTACTGTACTTTTGTTTTCCTACATTACTCCGACGGTATTATTTTTGCAATAAATACATTGCTCTTTTACAACCACATCATTGCATCACAGAGTGACTGAACAAGCAATGTAAAACTGACATAACGATCAGCGTTGTCAGTATGATTTCCCAAAAAGGTACGGTTGGCTTTCTGAAAAGGTACGGTTTTTAACTTCAAGGTACGGTTGGGTCAGGATACTTCTGCAAGAACTAGATCAGTTGTTTTTCTTCTTCGAGTTGGCTGTCTGTGATCACAGGTTGGAAAAAAAGCGATATCGAATAGAATATTCAATGGGACATGGTAAAGTAGAACTGTACCTAGAACATTATCACCGATTGCCAATATACAACAAATTCATTTGTAAATCAATTAAAGAATAACCTCGAAGAAAAAAAGCTGATCTAGTTCTTGCAGAAGAATTCCGACACGTACGGTTTCGCTAGAATTTTGAAAAATGCTATAGTCTACTCATATTCTACAGAAAAAACAAGGTGTTTGTCAAAAAAAAACGAAATAATATTATATAGGAAGTTCCTATATAATATTATTTCGTGGAAAATGGGAATTTTCTTAGTTCCTATTAGGAACTAAGAAAATTCCCATTTAAGTATGTAATTTGTGCCCATATTTTAGTATCAAATGTGTCAGAAAGTTGAAAAAAGTACGAGTCTCATTATTTTCTATTAGTTTTAGTTTTATTCGTTGTTTTTTACCGTTATGGTGAACGCACATCTAGCCGCACCGCAGTCTCCGCAGTCCCCGCATTACGAATTCTTTGTATGAAGTTCTATGAAACCTCGCACACTTACCCGCATCGCAGTAGCCGCAGAATCGGTAAGAAAACAGACTGCGGAGACTGCGGTGCGGCTAGGTGTGCGTTCACCATTATAATGAAAATAAATCACAAGTATAAAAAAGGTACGAAAAAGGTACGGTCTAGCCAAGGTACGGTTGTGGTACGATTGTATGATGAATAGTACGGAAAACCGTACTTTTTGGTACGGTCTGGCAACGCTGATAACGATACCTCAATCAGCCGTAATGTCGCATGGTACGGCCGCTGGCTAGTGACGTGCTCTTGGAAATCCGACAAAGTCTATCGACAAGAAAGTCGACTGCTATTTGCTATTTTTTTTTTTTAATTTATTATCTTGTAATAAGGCTGGAAGGCCGATGTGATTCATGGATTTTTACATTTTTTTTATTATTTTACAGAGTATTAAATAAATGCGAAACCGAAGATGGTTAAGTAAATTAATTAATGTTTAGTTTAGTAATTTATGGACTAAATTAATAGTAATCTATACAATAAAGATAATAAAAACGGTTTCATATCGTTTTTTATTAATTTTATTTCCAAACCTTTATAATTTATCGATATATTTATCGTGAACTCTTCGATTTAGTCAAACACTGTCGAGTCCGCCCCCGTGTCCCGACGGCGACGACAACAATGATAATTGTTTTAGTGTGAGTAAATTACACGGAAAAAGTACGCTGTGGTTTAAAGAATAAGGTTTATATTTAAATGACAGAGTTTTCGACGGCGCGTGTGTGCACTTGTTCGTAGTATTGTTTTGATATACTACATGCGTAATATTATCTTTATGGTGGGGCAGTTGTGGCTTCACCGGTGTCCACGCCATATCTCCTTCTTTATTATATTATCTATGGCCCACTCCCTCTTACAGAGTGAAGGCTCGTGTCCCAGCAGTGGGAACAATATAGGCTGATGATGATGATGATGAATGTTGTAATTGATTTACAAAACAAACCGTGTAAATAATGGATTTTTCAAAGTTCTAAGTTATGAAGGTAATCATAATACTATGTAACATTAATTATCTCGATGAAATGTCCTAAATGTAATGTACAAAATAAACACTATGCCAACCATAAGTCAAGATTGAATGTTGACTATTCATAAAGTACAAAGTTCTGAAATTGCTGCGAAACATTATTCGTAATACGAACGAAAGTTTACTTGTCGTGTGTGTACGTAGGTACTTACAATAATTGTGCCCTTATTAATTGAAAGAGATAGATTGAAAGTTACAAATTGAACTGTAAATAAATGTAAATGTAATCGGCTTGGAGCTTATCTATAACATAAATAGCCATAGGCTTTGTAATTCGCCAAAGGGACTGGAACTCGTTATCCCTTAGGTCAAATGGGTTGCAGACGTCGCGAATCACCTTCCTCTGTATTTTTCATGCTTCCCTCTCCTCATACACAGATAAATGATAATTTTAGTACGGCACCGCCATTATACTTAAAAGTTCACAGAACACTGTTTTTAGTCACTGTTGTCGCGATTTCTCGTGTTCGAAAACCATCGACGAGAAACTTGTCATAGGAAAATGTCAAAATTCGACTAAATATAGCGCGCATGACGACAAAAACAGGTTTGACAGAGCGACACGAGCTCTATGTCAGAACGACACGACATATTAGTGTCACCATGTTAGCTCCCATCGACAAATAGACATTATGTCGTCTCAGGACGAGATAATGTTGCGCATGTTAGCCCCTCCCATCGACAAACAGACATAAGTCGTCCCAGCACGAGATAATGTGTCGACAAAATTTTGTCAACTTGCGCATGCTAGCCCTGCAGTTCATGTATCCAACGACTAGAACACGTTTATAACAAAAAAATAGGTATTAAAGAAATTCGAAAATTTTAAAAATAAAATTTTAATTCATTATTAAGACGCAAGTTGTAGTTAAAAACACCCTTGTCTCATAGAAAATGGAGATGGAATGATCTGCCCGACTATTGCACTGGGTAGGTATACTCTACAGTTTGATTCGTAAACATTTTGACTGGGTGTTTCATATTTCTAATGGACCTATTTATTAAAAATAAAAATTATTATTAACGATTAACAAAAAAAAAACTCGCCTAGAGGTATTTTAGGTCGGGTACATTAAGTGGACCCCTTTTGTAAGACGACTTAAAAGTCACGGTGTATACCTAATTATTTATATATGTAGTACGTAATTTAATGTAAGAGAAATTAATACGGTAAGAAATTAAACTCAACGAGGTGGAATTTTATGCTAAATGTAATAATACATTTTGTTGCTTACTCAACATCTCAAGTTAGTCCGCTGCTTGTTGTAAGTGATGTAAGTAATTAATTCGGTCTCAGAATCACAAATAAGATCAAGGAATTAGTGACTATTAATAGACTCGTCTTAAGAATCATTATCTTTATTTAATGGACTCTCGCCGACCAATCGGCTTCGCGCTTATCTCGGCTTTGCTTCATCTTAGCTTATAACTAAACTTTCATTTGTTACGTATTTATGTTCCAAATTCAGGCACTTCGGGAATGGAGCATAAAATAAACAGAATCGTCGCGAAAAGGCTCAGCTCGTTTTGAATTCAAATCTGTAAACGACGGCGTTCAGTGTAATAGCTTTCTTATACGTGTTGTAAAATGTACCACTTTAGGTACTTACTTCATACATGTGTAGTACTTATTTAACATTCGGATCTAAGTTAGAGAAAGTACCTACTTATCCAATAAAGTTTGAAGACGTACGAAGTACTAAGAACACTTACTTAGATTGTTTTCTAAATTTAAACTTAAATAAGTAACGAATTTGATTGAAGACTGTTTACCATTAATTAACTAAAAATAAGCTTTGTTTCGCAAAAGGAATGAGTTATAAGTAAATTAAACTGCTAGTAAACAACAACATTTTGAAATTCAAATTAATAACTTGAAAAGGACTTAAAAATAAAAGTACGTCATTAACAATGTACCATAGACTTTTCTAGAATACGTACGTGTTTTCAAACGTATTGTTCTAATATTTACGGTCTTTCTCAGTACTTAAATAAAAGTTAACGGACATTTTAAACGGAATTTACTGCGTTTGTTTTAATGAGTCATCTTGGATTTCATTGCACCCATTATAAATGGCTTTAGGTAGAATAAAACTGTTCTTTTCTATCTTAAAGTAAGTACTAAAAACTTTGGTTTTCAGTTCAAAGGACTTTCAGTGTTTTCTAGATGTTTCGCGATAAGCAAATACGTCTAGTTTTGGGTAATCAAGAAACGAGGTGTAGGTAAAACTTGTTATCATCATAGTTATTTAAATTTTTAAGTAAATATTATTTATTTGATTATTTAAAAATATAGAATTAATTCATTTCCTGTTATTTCAATAATTAAATAAAGGATCCACAATTTATTAAATTTTAAACATATCTATTTACGGAGAAAATAAATAAAGTGGGTACTTTTCAGATTACTCAAACGGAAATCGGAAAGATAATTATTATAACAATACAAATGAATCGGAAATATTATACCAATTAAAATGCGAACGGATAAATACAATATACATTGGTTTTGAGTGTACCAGGGATTATTTCTGAACCGTCGCTGAAATCGTTACTTATATGGTAATATTCAATCAACTTGCTTAACCCAACTCACTGCTGACTATAGCTGAACTAGCTGTGACCAGCGGCTTCACCCGCTACACCTCAAAAATTATCCCACGGGAACATAAAATCGGGATAAAAACTAATCCTATGTGTTAATCCAGGTTATAAACTATCTGTGTACCAAATTTTTGTCAAATCTGTCCAGTGGTTTTTGCGTGACACATACACGTACATACATCCTCACAAACTTTCGCATTTATAATATTAGAAGGATTATTACGAGGTTTATTCTATTTTATTTTTAATTTGTTTTATTTTTGTGTTATAAACGTACACAACTCATGACGGAATTGGATACTGAGTACAAGCTACAAGCAGGCATGCAAAGCCGCGTTATAGAAAGAGACAGAAAATAAATAACAATGCAGTATCAAAGAGCGGGACCAATACATCAAAGATCCCAAAACTATCCGTGCGTCTAATGGGCCTACCATACGCTCAAGCTTCACCACAGTTTTGCTTGCGCAAGCCTGGCCAGGTGGCCTACCATGAACACATAAAGCGTGAGTCTTTAGGCTGTGGGAAAGAGATGCCGCTAGACAACTTGTAGAGCTCTGTCTCTTTCCCACAGCCTAAACTGGATCGCGTTAAGAGCTCGTGGTAAGGCCTCAGCGCGTACTTGTGTGTTGCCGACCGTGTATTGTTTTTTCATGCGAGAAGCTTGCGCAGGCAGAATTGTGGTGAAGCTTGTGGGTGTGGTAGGCCCATAAGACCCTTCGTACTCAAGGCGACTCAAGTTTCCGATACTGAGCGTGTAGCGGTAGACCCATAAGCCCCTTCGTATCCCTCCAATATCTTACGACTCCTGGCGACTATCTCAATACAAATTCATAGGGGTTCGTTCACAGCAAGCGTCATTGAATGCCAACGTCGCGTCGTAAGGTATCGGAAACTTGCGTCGCCTTGAGTACGAAGGGGCCAACTGAAAGGATTATGACCTACTCTTTTAAGCGTTTTTATTTGAACAAACACGCAATAAACTTCGTGTATCAACCGAAGTTGGTATCAATACAGAAAATATGAATATTTGTGACCCAAAAAGAGGGTATTTTCTAAACAAGTAAAACGTGACCTATCTTCTTGGGGCAATCAAACTTGCGGCGCATCTGGCGTAACGATATAATACTACTTACCTATGTAAATACACTTAGGTTTGGCCTTATCTTATCAAACAAATAACTTGACAACTGAAATAGGAATTTGTTTACACGTTATCTACACAAATATGGCAAAATGCCCGCACAAAATTGTTACATTTCGTTGTCAAAGAATTTGGAAAATAAGTGCGTAAAAAATTCAGTTTATTCAGTCAAATTCAGTCCTGCACAAATCTTCTCAGCCCAAATAATCAGAAGCTTTTTATCGTTCTCTGTACCAGAAACCCAAAAGTTTGGTCTCTGAGTTTCGGTTACCGCCGGTTCATCATCGTCATCAGCCTATATAATGTTCTCACTATTGGAACACAGGCTTACGATCGACCACGCATCCCACTGCGTGTTGGTAGATGATGTCTTTGAATTTTTGGTTCTACATGCCGGTTTCCTCACCGATGTTTTTCTTCACCTTTTTTAGAGCATGGCAGTGATGATGAAACAAATTAAATAAAGAATTGCGCCTGGCTGTGTTTGAACCCATGACCGACAACTCGGGCCGATACCACTAGCCACCATTGAAAGAAAGAAAGAAAGAAAAAGCGCTTATTGACACATGCCATCTCTCTCTACCCTCCACAGGTGGTTACTACAAAATGAAGCTCCAATAATTATTAGTGTAAAGTTACAAATAGTTGAAGAACGAGAACTTTTCTGCTGTAATAGCATTTTCATAAATGGCTGACAAAATACTACAAACACAACAATTGACTAATAAAGCCTGCATCCACCACAGTCGGTCAATCATAGATCGTAGTCAACTAACGACAAATTAAAACGTGACAAGCATTCATTGGGTTGTCACCTAGTGAGTCACCAGGCAAGCAGCAGTTAGTACGACGGTACTTGATACATAAATAATTGGTTCCCAGTGTGGTGCCACTGAACTGTGGAGCTGCTTAGAGATGTTTTAGTTGCTTCTCTATGGAACTGAGTTAGACAGTTCTTTCGTTTTTGCTGAAAAGTATTTTTTTCAGTCCCTAAGATCTGCATAGGCTAATTAATAAATAATTTACGGTTTTGTCCAACTGTCTAGATGAGTGGTGTGAATGTGAGAAACCGTTTACTTATATAAAACATGTTGTAAAAAAATAAAGCAATAGATACGAGGTTTCGTGTTTATTGGGTGGTGAAAGGAGAGTTTTTCGTGCTATATAGAAGGCATTTCATGTATACGACAAAAAAAACTATGAGTATTTAAATCTTTAGACATTTATCAAAGCCAAAAAAACATAAATATACAAGAGGACTTGTATATTATTCATACTCTACCGTTAATTACGATTAAGATAATGTTCTCAACAAAATTACATATACACATATTATGTAAACAAACATTTTTTTACTAACCACACACCAGATGTGTCCAAAAAAACCACTCATCTTCATCTAATCTTAACACACACATTTCATAAATATTTAATCAACAATTTGTCAATAACGCCTAACAAAACAGACAAAAAAAATAAAGAGAATCACAGGCCTTTCAAGATTCTGACATAAACCCTATGTGAAAAGAAATAAAGATCAGTTTACTGTAAAACCGGCAGTCAAGTAACTATGATACCGCATTAGTATGGACGATACCGACCACATGAGTCCATAGTACAAAAAGCTTATTATTTGTAATGATGGTCGTGGGGTGCATAGAATATGAAAACACTTATTATTTTATCGCCATCTGATGGATGGTGATTACTGTAATCGTGCAAAATTATGATTACACCATGGTAGTGCTTATTAGATTTTGATGTCGAGTTTTCTTTTTCTCTTTCTAAATACAAATTGTTTATGTACTTCATTGAAATTATAAGTTTTTAAACTGTGGTCACAACGCTCTCTAAAACGGGACATCCGTGTAGGAATTATTTGTTTAGTGTTTCCGATATTTCGGCACTATTACAAGCGTTCTTATCAGACAAACACAAATAATACACAGTTATGACAAAATAAATATACCGATTTGTGTTTTTGTCGATATGCCCAAATGTTTTTGTCAGCCATCACTCATGTTGAAATCTTAAAGCATATTGCAAGCGTATTGTTGTATTATTATGACTTAACCTAAACTTATAACTAATGCTCATGCTATCCTATGATCAAAATAATAATAGCCCTTTACGAAACGCATTAGTTTAACCATTACAGTACAATGTCAAGTTTTAATGCGCGTTTTTAATCCCCTAAATTAATGCAGGCAATTAGTGTCAGTAATACTGTGTAACAATAATAAATTTCATTGCAATTACGACGCTGTTATGTGCATTGCATGATTTTTTAACCCTCACAAAACGTAATATATTCTTAAGCTTAGGGGAAAGTAGGAAGGGGAACAAAAATGTGCTTACAACGCAGTATGAGAACGCAATGCTAATGTATCGTTCTGTCACTAAATGTATTCCACTTCGACAGTGAAATTCATTTTTTATGTATACCACATTGAACCGATCAATATTTGGTTTATAAGGAGGGTGGCGATCGCACCTGCAGCGATCACGAAACTGTTCGTAGTTACACAAAATTTTGTTCACGACAACACACCGAAAATTGGCATAGAGCGAAAGTTAGGCCATAGACCGTCGTTTGAGCCAATAGAAGCGAACCCAAACCCCGAGCGATGCAATGGCAGGCTATGTAACAAATTATAGCGGGCGGACGGTCAACGGGCTCTTTACGATCCGCTTCCCAGCGCTGATGATGATTTAGATGCAAGGAATATCGGGCGGAAGCGCGATAAACCGCGGGGACCCGTCGTCATGGCAACCGAGGGTGTCGCGTCCCGACGCCCGCCCTTGCTACTAGTTCACGGACACTTATCGTTATAGTAATAAATTGGTCTGGAATTCGTGCAATAACATCCGAGCGAGACGCAATAAAAATGTTGATTTTGTATTCGGTTATGATGGTTACTGTGTTTGTGGGCGATAAATTGAATGCACTCGCATAGAATTTGCATTCAAATGTGAAAAATATATGTTAAACGCATTGTTAGCAAGTGCTAGACGTTTTATAATGAAAAATATACAAAACAGTTTGTCTTCTATAAAACCTTCATCACTCTTAATTCCCATAACAAAGCAGACGTGACATTACGTCACATATCATCAAGTAACAAAGCTTCTAAAAATTGCCATATAAAATGTAAACACGGCACAAAGTCCCCGATTTATTACCCGGCGACTGATGATGATATATCGACGTCGGCTGCTGTGTTGATCGTCACTTACCCTACCCTTATCACGCAGCACGTAATTTCGGATTCATTGCCCTCGGCTTCGCCGGCGGTGTCGGTCCGTGACTTTTATTAAAAAGAAAATATTTCATATTTATGTCTAATGTTCCCACAAATAACAATGGTCTTTCTTTTTTTACAGGCACTAATTGGATATGAAACGATGAACCATGGAATCACGCAGCGCGCCGCCGAGCCCCGACGAGCCCGGGGAGGCGGTGTACGACAGTCGTGGAAGATACCCACACGCTCCGGCGCTCCAGCGACCTTCGCCAGCTGCCGCGAGGGCACGCGGCCACGCCCGCACCACCGCCATGCCACGTCCGAGCCCGCCCGACCAGAGGATCACGTACAGCAGTCCTTCGTCACAGCAGAGGTTCACGACTACCCCTCTTCAGAATCCGGCATCGCAGCAGACTGTCCTCATGCTCATACTAGCAATGCTGATGACAGCCCTTCTTACGATCGTTCAGACTTTGAAGGTAACTCGAGCTACAGCCTGAGGCACACTCCTGATTATCACCATACGTTAGATTGTAAACATAGGCCTATTGATTACAATCGCAGCCACACACCTGATTACAATCATGGTCATGGATCAGATTGCGACCGAGCACACACACGCTCACAGACATCTCGTCGGCCGCATAGGAAACATAGACGAGAGGAAGATGATGGCGCACAGTCACTTGATGAACGTTGTGCCCGGGACCTAGACGAAATCCTCCCAGCGAGGCTAGCCGCTGTAAACTTATCAAGGGAGCCTCCCCCTCAGACTTGGAATAGAAGCAATATTGCAGCGACTATGGAGCGTTTTGAACCGGTCGATTACTCATATGCTTACTACGACCATCACTTATCAATGCCTTCATCATCAAGAAGGTAAATCGTCAGCGAGGAAGGGGTGGCATACCGCGAGATCGATCATCTCGACATAATTACGTGACGAGATATGGCACTGAAGAAAACATTTACGAAGAAATTACCGACGGTTCTAGGACGTGCCCCAAACATCGATACGCTCCACGACAATCTCTAGTGTCTTTAGACAGAAGTGTTGTTGAGGAGGAAGTTCGTCGGGTAGAATCGAGGCACAAACGAATTTTGGGAGAGTTAAATCTTAGTGTAGAAGCAATGCTCATGCCGGAATGCGAATCTCCCGATTCGGAGCGCGCTGAAGACAGAGACAATATCGAGGAATTGTTGCGAGTTGGTCCGACGGACGAGTTACTTTCGCCGGCAAGTTGTAATCCACCAGACTTAGACTCCGGGTTTAGTGGCAGCAGTAGCGGGGCAAGTTATGTAGGTAGTTTGCGTCGTAAACCGACGGGATCTGTGCCGCACTTGCCCGCTGTGGCATATGGCACGCGCGGGGCCGGCGTGCGCATCTTAGGGGCTGATGAATGTGGTCTGCGATGTCCCAAGGATATACCTTCTCCACGCAGCTCCAGCTGTGGAGACGCCAAAGCTAGTGGGTTTTGGAACAAAAAAGCTTGGAAGAAAATATCTGGTTTCTCTAGTTCCAACAGCATCAACAAAGCTGGATTAACTGGTGAGATTATTATTACTTACTTCAATCATTTTTTCTTCTTCACCTTCTAGTTATGCATGTAAACGTTTAAGTAGCTGTTTTATCTTAGAATGTTAGCATTGTGTTAGTTCATAACTTCTGTATTTAGCTCAAACTAAACTTAAAACATAAAGCACATACTCCAAACATTCGTCGTCGCCACTTAGGAAGTTTCACGGTACACAGCGTAGTATGAACATAAATCCAGTACAGAAATGCATAAAGCATAAACTTTCATTCTCCCATAAAACGTGAATGAATCCTAGCGGTATCAAGTCATGAAACCCTGAGAGCATCATTTCTTTTTTATTTTGGCCCGCTTTCGTCCGCCCATAGGCGTTTTTCAGATGGACGCGCGCGCGTGGCTCTGTGTTTGTTGTTTTCATTTTGGTTTAGTTGTTTGTTTTGTTAACGGTGCGGCGTTTTGCATTGCAGGTCTGCTCGTTAGGTACACTTTCCGGCGTAAGTCCGGCTCGCAGGGCTCTCAGGGCAAGCGGCGTGCCGAGCCCGTCAAATGCGATGCGTGCCTCTCACAACGATGTTAGCCGCTCTATGGTAAGGCTCTCCGCCACACACTTGTCACTTTGCTGGCAGAAAGTACTCTGGCTTCCTCTCTAATTAGCTGGGAATTCCAATAACACTCTATAAATAACTTTCTACCAGTAACTTACATGATAATTTAAATGACTAACCCCTGAAATTGGCAAATGCGCGTCCATTTCAAAATTTATCTCTCATAGAGACATTCACACATCTGTTTTTATTTTAATTTATTTTTTATTTTCATCTCACAACTATACACAGTACAAATGAACACTTAACAATGTAATTTTAAACAAACAAAACTACTTAAAATGATAAAGGCAGAACAGATCGAATCGGTCGGGTCAGAAACGATTAACGAAGTCGATACAAAGTTCCCTCATTAAGGTATCGCAGATATTACTTCTGCTAACTTCGACTTAAGATAAGTATTGTTCCGCAAGAGCCGAGACAATAGCGTGCGCTACCACTTAATTAAACCTCGTCGATACGATATAAACTATGAACAATCGGAAAGTTTCCGTTTTATCCGCCAAGACAAACGTTCATTACAAAGAAGACCATAGATACAATTTAAATCGTTCACATTGAAATGTCTTGGTTGCAGATGACGCGTGTAGGCCAAGCCGAGCTAAATCCAGAACAGCCACTATACCATACAGGTTAATAACTACTTATTACTTACTGTTCGTTCGTTGTCCTAACTTAAACATACCTACATAGCAACTAGTTTACAACTTTTATAAACAAATACATACTAAATTGTGTAGTGGAAAATGTTCATGTAATTTGAATAGTTTTCCTTTGTTATAGCTACTCCAACGGAAAACTGGTGGTGCCGCTGGATTCCCTAGCACAGAGCTGAGGGGCCGGGCCCCCGCGGCATTCCCGCCTCCAATTCCTCCGAGGGACTCCTCAACACCGCAGGACAACGATGAACACCAAGTGACGTGATGCGACTGGGGAACTTCCTTTATTCTCTCGTCTTACATTCAAGAAGAAACATTCCATTTGAGCCCAACAATGGGCACCATTAAGTTGTCGACACCTCAGCGAGTCTCAAAGACAAACTGTTCGTAGGTGTATCCAGTGTAAATATAGTGAACAGACGTTGAGTACGAGTACGTAGGACAAACGAGGAGAGTATACGTTGAAGTGATAGAAAAGCCTAAATTAATTATTTGTATTGTTATAACGATCGTTTCATAGAAACGTAATGACTACGTTGTTGTTACTTATCAATTTTTAGTAGTTAATAGGTACATGAAAAGGCTGACAAAGTTGAATCCGATTTTGTACATGATATGAAGCTGCCATGTTAGCTTATACTAATACTTCAGTTTTGTCTACCAGTTTGGCGTTTATCTGCGACTTTTCTATATCAAAAATATTAGATAAAAATGTAATTCGATTTAAGAAAATTTATAATTCTAAAAGCTACAGATTTTTGCCCAAAACATGGTGCTTTACATAACATTACTGTAACATCTGTCACTACTTCCTTTACCGATTTTGTAAATAAATAATTTCATGACCCGAGCGACGACAATTGTAAGGTCCAATCTATTTATTTCCAACCCAACATTATGTAAAATTTTTGTTTCATAAAGTTTTAAACGTTTATCTCATTCGGTAAAAATATTGTTAATAATTGTTAGTACATAGTTGTATATTTTGTAAATACATGCGAAAAACATGGTGCACTACTTTGGTTTTTAATTTATGTAAATAGATATAAATGTACGTAAACAGTCACAGTCGTAACGCTTTAATTATATTTTACATGCATTTCTCGTAAACAGTTGAGTGTCCTCGTAATAAGAGTTTGAAATAAAGATGTCAGTAAATAAATATTGTATTTTGTTTTTGTGGGATATTTATTGTATAACGGTAACTGAGTAACTCATTCATGGATGTCTAATGCTGTGTTAAATTGAAACACATGCCTATAGTAGTATTTTGGTATTAAGTGGATGATCCATTTCATTTCTGTAAGGCGCGAGGCGTGAGACGCAAGGCGCAAGGCGTCGGCGTCGTTTGTACTCGAGGCAGTCGCTTAGCTCGAGCTCATCGAGCTAGTCTCAGATGAAGCAACAGCTTTACAAGTACAGTTTTGACATTACATATTATGGAATACTATGCGTGCTGATTTACCATAAAAACATAAATAAAACAGAACGCCTTTCACTCTACGCCACATGTTGCCCGTAATTGTTCATGATTTTGTATTATGGCTTACGATTTACAGATGTTATATGTTTAAAAATTACTCTTCCTGTAATTTGGTTGTAGCAAGTTAATTTTTAAAACTAGATCAGAATCTTATTTAAATTCAATGTTTTAGGAAAAACTTTAAAAAGGATTGTTGTCTGTGCATCTAAAGAAGAAAGGCGTAGAGTGAAATGCTTCTACCGTGGTTAAGATTATAATTTTATATAATTATATCCATCAATGTCACAAGAGCAATGTACATAAGTAGTAATATTATGTAAATTTTCATTTTATCAGTCAGTGAAGGAGTCTTACCTACTTGTAACTATTATTATTCTAAGCTCGACTGATACGACGTAAAATAATCTCAATGTTACATGAAATAATATTTCTTTAATTGTCTGTAATTTAGTGATCGTGTTCAAGTCAAAAGAGATTTTTATTAAATAAATTACAAAAAGTGTAAAGTTTGCTTTTTATTT
>JAQSVV010000418.1:0-120623 GCA_036375495.1 Agrotis segetum
TGGATAGTTTAAGAGTTACGGGTGAAAAGTTCATTAGAAGTTAACGCCTTTTAGAAACATTAACTAACGCCCTGATCTTTTAGATTTCTTGAAAGAAACAAACTTAGAGAATGTTATATGTTTGGATATGAATCAATCAAGTTCGAACAGTTTTTAATTTCTGTGCGCTATCTGAATTTTAGTTCAGTTTACGTAGTTGTTGTATATTAATGACGGGCTTTTGCATGGGCAAGTTTTATAGAATAATTAAAATACCGCAGTGTTGTCTCAAAATGAGACTGGTTTAAACCAAATTAAGATTTAATTGATTCCAAGAGTAATAAAACATTTGTGTAGAGACTGTTAGTAATCAGTTCTAATGAAACTTGTATTTATTGGTCTTCCATGTGATATTTCTTTATTCATCAAGTTATATGACGTTCTAATTAATTTTATAGTCACCGTGTAGGTAGGTACTTAAGATAAAAAAAATCAGGGCGAAAAGTAATTAGCATATTTAATTAATGCAAATTGTTATTTTTATTAATATGGTAATTTTTTGGTAGACGAAATTATCTTTACGAAAAGCTAACTAAAATTAAACCTGTATTTTTTAAAGTGCTTAAGCATAGCCAATTAGCGTTTATTTCACACTTGGTATCAACAAAGAGTAGGTTAATATCCTCAAATTATTACCGAGACCTCAAATCATGTCTGAGCTAGGGCTAATTCCCGACTGTGCCCACACAATCAAGCCAAACAATTAGTACATTGTGTCTGCTATCGATGCAATCGATGAAACTGCAAATATTTACTGTCAAATCGCAGAGTCGACGAACTGATAAAGTAAAGTCATTACTGTTATCTCGAATTATCATCTTAATGACGAAAGCCGTTGATATTTTCTGAGAAGTGCCGCTTCGTGTCGCATGACGTCAGAGACAGTTTCGATTAAAACTTTGTTATTTCGATAAAATGTTGATATCAACGACACCTACGTGCGAAATTGATAACGTTACAAGAATCATTGTTTCGAAAGATAAAGAGAAATGCCAATTTGCGTTGGAAATACCTACATTTCATACTTCCGGGAAGATGTTACTTATAAATTGAGAGGGGAATACTAAAGTGTTATTTTTTCGTCATTTGGGTTCGGAACACTGAAATTGTGTGACTGAAAAGTTTTAGAGAAGTATTCAGATTATTTCTCATGCACACACAGACACATCTTGCACAGAAATTACGTAGTTTCAACTCGGCTGAAAGCGGGACAACCTTTCATACTGTCGATGAGAGACATGCATAATTTCCGGAATTTAGAAGCCTTCATTATTGTGCTCGTCTGGAATATCAGTTTTTCAGAGGACTGAAGCGCTAGTACGAGTGCGTGTCGTAAATGTCAATGAAAAATTTAGATTTTAGAATTGAAAATCGAGTATTTCGTATCAAATAATTTACCTATAAAATTATTTTTACGAATTTATTTATATTTACAAAGCGATTCGGCAATCTGGGTTTGACTTTTTGTGTATTTGATTAATTCTTAATGGTTCAGATTATAAATATTTAAAAATATGTTACATTCGCAAAATGTCTCTTTCTCTTCATTTGCAGTTTATTCTTGAATTTTATTTATGCAAGAAAGTTGCAGTTTCGATAATTTACCGAAAATACCTCAAGGTGGCAAATATCTCTATATCGAAATTCATCGTAATTGATTCAGCGATTTAATCGTGAAAAACAGACAGTTTTTGGTATTAATTACCATTATTGATGAGTTATTAAATGATTAAAATTATCCAAAAAAAATAAATATGTATACTTATAGGAGGTATATATTTATATTTATAGTATTAGCATTAATATTACCAAGTTATCGTTAAAATGAACAAGCTGTTATTGGATCATTAGAACAGATCTTATAAATGAAACTCCCATGTCTGAATGGGCCATAACAATTGAGATAATCTAATCATTTACGTCATATTAGTCCTTTATGTTATAATATACACATATAGGTAGTATATAATATTACTTAGGATATATTAGTCTCTTTCATATTACCATATTACGTTGCATAAAAGTCGATATGTTTTCCTCATCACATCAACTTGTTGAATCAGTCAAATTCATTACCGAAAGCCATATTGGACCTTGTGGTTTTTCCGAAAAACTATTTGCGGTTCAACCACTACTTCTACACAATGTTTCTGGTTTTACATTCAAATAATAAGTCTATGTATTCAAAACAAGCGTGACTAATGTGTTGTTACTCTATCCCAAAAACCTGTGACGTAAAGTACCTATTTGGAATAGTGGTATCCATTTTGAATAGAAGTTTATTGAACAAGGGTCTTACTGAACCACACAACACATAGGTACCTATATACCATTTTAGAGAGTCTTGCCATACCTTATCACTTCGTTTTGGCACTCGACGTGAGTTCGTGATATAATCTAGACGTCTCTCCCGACATTCGAGAGATATTTCGAAGTCTGGACCACATCACATACACATGCCTATTGCATTTACAAAAAGACTATGTTACGTCAGACATTGGAAAAGAGATAGAAATCACGAAATTCGTTGTTCAGAATACGGCTGTTTCTATTCGCGGATTGTCAGTTTTTGATATGCAATCTGACATTTATAACCTAAACGGAATTGAGAAACTGGAAAAAGGTAAAAACAATAACTCTTTGTTCCGTAACTGCTACGGAATTTTGGCACATGACGGACAAAACGCGTCACGAATTACCAATGAACAAACTAGGAACGTTTTTTGCAAACACGTTGCAGTAGCGTGCGTCCGTAAATAAATAACATAATGATTTATTATGTGACGTTGCAATAAAGCGTTATCTGAGGCACAACAGAGGTATTTATAAAGTTATATAAATATCTCTTTTACAACTCAATAAAATACATCTCACATGTGGGGTCATTCCTCTATATTTTCTGCTATTCGACCTTTTAGGTTTGAACAAAGAAATGTGTGTGCTACCCATCCCTTTTCCATAATGGTATGGACAACTATAAAACATATCGCCGTAATGATACGAGTGAGTGCGCAATACAAATATGATGTTGAGTACAATAAAAATGAGGGTAAAGATCCTTAAGAAAGTCTAATGGGGTGGCAAAAAGTGTTAAGAATGTAAGGAAAACTAAAACTTTGACTTTAGCCTGAAACGAAGGAGATTCAGACTTAAATCTGGTTAGGTGGTCAGACTTAAATAGTAACTTACGAAACACAAAATTAGTGTCGTATCAAATGATTGAGGTCGTTAAGCCAGACAATACATCCCGTAATTGTATAAAACCGTCCACAAAATATCGAATTCGCTGAAAGAAACAATGCAATCACAGTGATTCAGTTGCGCTCACCGAAATCCGAACAAATCGGAGTCAAATGTAGTGAAAAATAGCCGCGAGTGTTTTTTTGATAGTGGCTTTAAAGTTGCCTCTATCATTGTTTACACGGACACTATTCAATATAAAAACATTCAACACGGCATGAAATTTCAGCACTAAAATGTCCATTCAATACCACTTAAATAAAAAACGGAAAAAATTGACCCAGATCCACGTTTTACCGAGGAACGGATGTTTTTACAACTAATCGTTTCTTTTACGCCTGGATGGACGTGAACAAATTACAAGGTTTTTGTAGAACTGAATCTGCAAATATATTTCTTTCATCCCTTACACAGATGAGGCTTCTTTTGGATCCCTACGACGTGCGATCTCGAGTAAAATATTGTCATGGCCATGAGCACCACGCTGGCAAAAGGATTAGTGATCGTATTATGATATAAGAATATGTTTCACGACCTTGCGCTCTGCGTCACATAAAGTTCCATTTTACCTACTCGCATAAACTTAGGGTGGTTCCGGGAACTACTTAATTAGCATTTCACTCCATATTAATCTCTTAATACTGAAAAGGAGCCTCTAAATCTGACCTTTGATAAAACATAATACTATTAGCAATCATCATTTCCGAGACGGATCATGATACTAATGAAATAGGGAGACCCAAAAATGAAATATTGTCCCACGAATTTTCGTCGAAAGCTCCTCTAATTCGTTAGCAGGAAAAGAATTGTGTGAAATGTAGGTAAATATGTAAGAGTGGAATAGATGTAGTACCGCGACAAAAAGCCGGGTCGGGGGTCTCGGCCGGCGCGGCGTGCCGTCGGCTCGCCCTGTCACTACCAGCTCTAGATTATATCGCGAAATCCAATTTCGTGGTTTTGTTATCGTTCTCTCAGGAAATTCACTAGATTATTTTCTTCTAATGAAATTTAAGTTTTCTTTTAATATGTTTAAACTGAACTTTGATAGCTAACCTTCCGTTGCATGCTCCGCTCAATAAAATAGAAAATTTAAAAAAAATCTAATTATTTGGACACATTTTAATGGACGTAATATCAGAATTTTGTTTACCTACAACAAAATGCGTCCCTAGGGTGACTTTATATTTTGCTACAACAAATTAGTCATGCAAGCTTACCTTGGCATGAAATAAAAACAGAACGTTCAAGACTTCAGGTTTCGCTAAGTAGATTTATTATTGGATAAAGTTGTACGACTTAGTAATATTATTTGAGAAATGAACGTAATGTCAACGGCGGCATGCGACCCGGGCTTTGGGGCAAGATAAATGAACAAACACAATGCAACGTACCATAAACTTTTAATAGAAATAACAAAGAAAATTAAAAAAGAAAACCTGACCTGCTGCAAAGACTAGAACATTTTCTAGATATTATTTCAGGTCTTACTGGTCGAAAGACTAAACCTGCCTCAAAGAATAGGCTTACGTTCGAGTATGATGAAACCAGTGAAATTCAGTTTAGAGGATTTCAGGATTAACTCGCACGGCCAGATAGAACGCGAGCTGTAAAGGAATATCAAATATTGTTCTAGTAATTAAGAATTCGTTTGTAAATGAAATGTTTGGCTTAAGAAGGACACAATTTTGTTTTATAACTTGAAAAAAGTCTTGAATATAATTATGTGGTCGTAAGAAGAAGACATAACAGAATTTTGGGCATGATAACATTCCTAGAACTAAAGCCCCGTGTCTGATGATTTGCCATTCGTTCGCGGAATTAATGCTCTGAATCACTAAAGAATCCTTTCTTTATTGATGGACAATTCAATCACTGCATCCTAATCCATACTTCGTCTATAAAACCGTAGCGAATACAGAACATGAATAAAATCTCATATTGAACATTAAACTTGTTATGATCACATTATTTAACCCTGCATTCGTTCTTGGGTTACAAAGCAGTCGTCATTCTTCTACGGATTAAAATGACTTACTTTGTTGCCCTTACTTTACCTGCATACTGTCGCAGGGCGGCGTCCTTATATTACAACAATCTGTGACTCTGTGAACGCTTACTCCGCCAGCCATTGGGGATTTGCTACGGTATTGTGCCTGCAAAAAATAAATTGCCCCAATACAGCTCGGCTTAACAACTTAATTTAATTAACAATCATCCTAATGAAGCATAAATTGCACGATCATAGCTGAGCCGTACGCATGCCCATATTTGTTGTTTGTTTTAGTATTTAATTTGTCTGATGCGCACATTTGCATATCTCAATTTGTAGTTTTAATGTCTGTTAGGACGCTCTTTACTATGTATATCGTCGTAAATTTTAGAGCAATTTATAAATTGATGACTATAGTAAAGATTCCGTCTTTATTTCGTCTTTGCGGCTTAACAGTTAAGTGCATTAAGCAAATTCAGATAAGATACTTAAAGTCAAAAAATATGATTTGTTTAAACGAAAGGCAGAAACAAATTATGCCGAACAAATTCAGTCCCCTCCTCGACCTCGTAAATTCAAATTTGCAAGAATAGCAAGAATTTGTTGGCGCATGTATCTTTTACGAAATTTATTCTGAAGGATCAGTTTGGGACATCCCTAGTCTATCTGCTATATGGCTGGGGAGCCTCAAGTATCGTCCCTCCCAACAGTTAATGTTTAGTACAAACCTTCAATTCATATGAGCCTGAAATACTAGAATTGTAAATGCGACCGTGTGATTTTATGAAGCCTAGAAGGACAATTCCATTAGAGCTATCAGTTTCAAGCCCTCCTTCTTAACTGCCATAACTTTATAAGATTTATCATCGTTTGTACGCACTTTATGGTTTAAGAAAACAAAACCCTTTACATTCTGAACAGCCATTCGGAGTTCAAAGGAGTCAGTTTTATTGTCAATTTCATTATCATTTATAGCTGGTATTGCGCCTTCAGTTTCTTCAATTCAACCAATTACGGCTGATTGGAATCATTATTATCGGTAAAATATGTTACTTATACGTACTTTAAAGTTTTGTAAGAGAAATTTTGCGTGTGGCGTCGATATTATAGAAGCAATATAATCGTAAGCATCAACATTGTTATTGTTACCTTACACATGGTTACCTTCAGTCAGACTAGCTAGGTATAGCTAGATACATTTGCATACCGTGAACATAACCATTTGAGCCTCGTACACAGTTACAAACTTTTGGAAATCATGCCTTTATTATGATAACATCGCTACAGAGGAAACGGCGATGGTCCGTAATGATGTCATTTTGTTACTGATAATGTTTATAACTAGACAGTAAATAACTGCAACGAGCTATCCTTGTGATAAATATACATATTTTTAGGAAATATTGAATAAATATTGTTTCTGCGATAACATAGAGTACACAACTGTGTACATTATCTACTTGGAAGAGTTAATGGTTAGTTAGAAGCCGATTAACAACAGTTCTGAGCATTTTGCTTAAAATATTTTTAGACTGCTATGTAGACCAAAGGTTAAAATGAACTGCGAAGTCTAGCGCAGATCACGAGCACGAGGCATAAAAGTTGGTTTTTATACTTTTATGCGATGAATCGCTTCACTATTAACGCGATGGAGAGGCAATATCTCGGTGTATTGCAAAAGAATAAAAAGGGAAATAAAGTAACTTGTATGGCGGGTCGGTTGCAAGATGCAGAAATCTGTGCGGTGTGGGCGTGGGTGAACCGGTCTAGACGAGATGAACTTTAAGGATCCGACAAAACAAAAATAAAAGTTTGCTATATCGCGACACCGAGCCGGGGACGCTGGCCTTAATGTCTGATTTTAGTCGCGACTTGATTTAGTAAGATTTACTAATCGTTAAGAATTCATGGAGTACCCCAGGGGAGTTAGCGTGGTCTTTGAATTTGAAAGCGAAATTACAAATACAATCTCGTCTCCGTAAATGAAATAGAAAACAAAAGACATCTCATCTGTTGCATGTCTCTCTTCGTAAGTTTTAAGAACTGACTCAAGAAAACTGGTTATTATGATACTCTAGGCTCGGCTGGCCACTTATTCACTTTTGCTATCATTAAACCAACATTATTGCCATACATGATTTTCAACATGCTTCGTGTAAGTATTGGTTCGGGCTCGGTTGATTTCAAAAAGGGAAAACACATAAACAATACACAGATGGGATTTGATAGAAATAATCTTATTTGCTTACTACTATTATCCCCCGTATATTTTGTTTTCCTCGATGACGATCGAGACAGAATTGCGAATGATATCAAAATTAGTTTTTGTGTCTTATCTGCGGAATGTACATTTTATGGAGTTGCAATAATATCTATTTAGAATAAACTATGATAGAGTTACAGTATAATAGACATTGTTTATTGGTAAAAGTCATTATTTGCATCAGACTGCAACTACGATTGTTTTATGCAACCGAGTTTAATCGCTAGTACAAATGCAATTCAATTTAATGAGATTTTTCTAAAGCACAATGAACTTTGTCGGAGTTTACTGTGAACTCCCGGGAGAAAACCTCTAATTTACCTCGAGTGGACACAATTGGAAGAAAACACAAGAGAGGGCGTCGCGCCGGATTAGATTAGCGCTGATAAGATTAGTGGCGTCGCAAGCGAGCGATGCACCACCGCACCGTACCGGCTGCCATGTGAACCTGCTAATTGTTAACTCCTCCCATTGTGGCCCAATACTGCTGGACCTAATTATTGCACAACCGACTTCGACGTGACCATGCGGACGCCTCTTGGTGGGTCTTACAAGAATCTCAAAGGTGAGACATGCGACGTGCGGCCAACCACTCGGTCATTTTGGGCACATTGTAGATTGGTAGGCCCCCGCGAGGCGCGGACCGGAGTTTCGCGGGCTGGACTCGGGCGGGGCTGCACCCTAATGCAATGATTCATATTATTCGGTTTGCGGGCGAGTTGAACGTCTTCCATTATTGTCATTCATCGGAGGAAGTGGGCGGCGAGGGGCGGCGCGGGTGCCGGCGGTAGCCCCCCGCTCGGGTCTCAGTCGCTCGCCGACACTCTCGCCGCCAGCACGCGAGAGCCGCGATGCACGTTGCCTTCGCTTGACGCATTCAGTCGCGATCCGCGTGTGTGTGCCACTGTGCCCTCTCCGTTATCCGAAATCGGAGCTCGTTTGAACCGCGTGCAGTGTACCCGCAGCCAGTGCGCCTCTTCGGATCATACGGTCCGAGTGCAGCAGCAGTGAGCAGCATTGAGCAGTGGACGGCAGTGAGCAGCACGCGCAGCCGACGGCTCAGCTGACCGGCACGACTGCCTGACTGCGAACGCACGGTGAGTGCGATCGATCACTGCATGCACGCGCTCGACATCACTTTGTGTCTATTTCGAGTCGCTCGCGAAACAGCTCCCGATAGATCGCAAGTACGCATCTCGGACATTACGCCGACAGCTGCCAAACGTCGATGATTTTGCCGAGGAATAGAGACTTATGTCAAGTGTCACCGCGACGCGAGCTGATGCAGCGCGCGTGTTGATAAACAGTGTCGGTTTACTGCGAAAATGGGTAGCGAATCGAGGTGCTTCAGCCGTCCGTGGAAAATCGTTTTATGTTTCAAGTTGACACGTTTGTCTTCTATTATGAGGTGACATCGGTTTCGGATTGAAAACATTTGAGTTCGGAAGATTTTTAAAGGAGTGTAATAAAATGAATATGTGATGCATTAGTGAACCTGTGCGGCGAGTGCGGGATGCATGCGGTGTGCGCTGGCAGGCCAGCTGACTTCCGTCGCGTTGCACTCTTGCGCAAAACGCACGTCTAGCGGCCCGCCCCAAGCTCGCCGCCGACTGTCTGGCCCCCACTACCACTGCCCACTGCAACATGTTACCGAATACCTACCAATATTTCGCTAATGGAAATATTTATTGATCGCACACTTATCTACATTTTATGTAGAGACTTCGCCAACTAATTAGATTTGCGGCATACCTCCGCACGTATGATTACGTATAAAAAAACTTACGTTACCAAAGAATCATAAAAACTTTATAACAATGAGGCCATAATCGATTGCATAATACAACTAAACAATGAAAAGTATAAAAGAAATATGTAAATATGTATGCATAGTGTCTACAGGTAGTTCACACATACAGCAACAAAACTTGTTATCTCTTATCAATCTGCTCTTGCGAAGGTCGCGCTGATACGCGTATCCCGGTAGTTACCACTCACTGGCTACATAAAGAAAGTTAGCATTCAATTTAAATATATTTAAACAAATGGAACAATATGTTTAATACTGTTACATAAAATACAAACAACTCATATTTTCCTTTTTCTACGATGGTCAATTTAACAAACAGCTACACATTTAATAATATTGTGGTAATCTCGTCTAATCCCTTTGTTTTAATAATAGGTAACGTTACCTAGATTTTTTTTTTACTGAACTGCCCATTCAGATTCGTACTGGACACTTATCACAAATTCCATTCTATAATAAAAAACCTAGTAGAGTTATCAACCTATTTTGTTGTTTCAAAAACAAAGTGCCCTTTTCAAACGACAACAGAACTAAGTATGTTTAAACAGAGGCGCTGCTTAATTTTAATCACAATCATGTATCAAAATAACGACTTGTTATTAGTAACAATGTTTGTGAGTCTGTAGTTTGTACCTTACACAGTCAGTGTACGTAATAATGTAGAGTAGGTACTTCACTATCCATTTTATTAGAAAACTTGATTAGTTAGGTAACAACTTTAACTATAATTATTATAGTGGTATATTATTAACAGTTGGAATGAAAATGTTTTTGATAAAACCAAACATTTAATACCCCTGAAGTTTTCCATGACATAGGATAGGTATTGGGATTTTTGCAAACATAACATTCATGAATGAAAATTGATAATGACATTTACATTTTACTGTTTATTATTATATTCAGTAGTTTAATCAGGTTTCAATCAATAAAATAAACCTTATTACATCTATAACTCCATGTCCATTTACATAGATTCCTCTCATGACCTCTGGTCTAGTTTAATTAACTGTTACATAATGTCCGGCCAAAAGAATGCGCCGTGATCCTACAGGTCAAATGTGTGAGGTCAATGTTAATTTTAATAAACATTATTCTAGCTTGTTATCACAATATAAATAATATCGTTGCTGTAGCGCTGAAACAGTTACATTTCCAAACTGAAAGCGCCCTTAATGTTATTTATAGTTGTCGATAACTCACTTTGAACCCTTACTTTCCCGTTTCCGAACTTACATACAGAAACTTATTTGAATAGGGTAAATACCTATTATGTATTCCGAAGACGCTACAACATTTCCGTAGCAAAATTCCAAATATTTGGAGACAATTAAGCCGTTTAATTTATGTAACAATCAGCGATAACATACCAAACACGTCTCCGCTCAGATAATAAGAGGCACTTGTGACTATTCTCATTTATTTTTCACTGATAACAGTTTTAAAATGTACGAACAAATCACCGACTAATGGGTCACTCCATTGTCAGCAGGTTATTCAACATCGAAGAATGTTGAGCGCATTAAGGGCAAATAGACTCCCGTATCACCAGTACAAAAGAGTATTGACACAGGGAGATAAGCGTATCTGAGTGTACACTAATGTAGGTATCTGCGGCTGGTTTACACTCATTGTTCCGTTATCATGTACGGTTAGCGCATTATGTGGCCGATAAGCAAATAAATGGCCGTTCTTTACTGTCTGCAGACACGTCGCCGGACATTTTGCTCGTCTCAGCCTCATCTTGTGCACACATTGTTTTTTTTTTCTATAAAGACATGCACGCCGCATTGCGACAGTGTTTTGCACTCAGTCTTATTATCAACTTTGCAAGCGGCTACGAATTATCTCTGTAATTTACTTGTGGAAATTCGAAAACCGATTAACATTTAAATTATTCTACATCGAAATTATCATTCTGTTGCAAAGAAAAAGTCTTTATTTGTTGAAGTAATTGAGGATTACCCGAAACTACTGAAAGTATTGAAATAAGGCCAAAAATAAAAGTGCTACGAGCATGCTACGCAAGCGTAGCACTGATGTTTTATTCTTAAAAATAAAATTAAAAAGAAATTATCGTATTTTTATTATTAAATTCTTGATGAAATTGTGACTATAAGTGATTATAATAGAAATTTCTGTTATAAATAACCAGAATACAAGTTTTAATGTGAGACAGTTTGTGAAAATTCCCCCGTCTACGAGTTTGCTACGGCTACGAAGTTTATGTAGCACCTACAATTTGTCGTAAAAAGTGTTCGATTAGCGTTTTTCTCGGAGACTTGATGTGAGTTAGTGGTGATCACATCCCGCGTAGTTCACAGCAATTTTCATAGTTTAGCAATTTCATTGGCAGCGTCTAAGCGGCGTGTCGGCGACGTTGCGTCGCGTCGCGTTCGTTCACTTCGCACGGGCTATATTTAGTGGGAGCGGCGGTGGCGCTGCGCTGCGGGCACGCCGGCTGCACGGAATGCAGTCCGCCGAGCGCCTGACCTACCGCAACATGCCGTACCACTGTCACAGTTTCGGCGCACGCACAGCCTCTCACCGCGCACACATCAGGATGCACCGTGACACACGTTCCACACGTCTCGCAGACGTACCGTTGCTTGACTCGTACGCTCTTCCACATTTACGACCACACTCGTAAAAGTACGATACGTACTTGACACCAATTACATTGGGAATGGGTAGGTGCTAGGTGCAGCCTGCAATTTCTGTAACTCTTAACGTTACTGTTATTTATGTTCATTGTGTAGACATTTTTGTGAAATTACAGGATTTCTACGAAATATTATTCCAACGCTACAAAATTTAGTCGATCACGCTATAGATGTAGAAAGAAATTTTAAACAGTGATTGACTATTATACATTTCAGCGGAATTATTAAATGGTTTTATAAACTTTTTACTTCGACGTGTTATGCTGGAACAAACTCGTTAAGTGTTCTTCCTTACGTCATGAAAGAACATTTCTTTTCTCTGTACAGTTTTGCGTAGCACGGTCATGAATCATTCACAAAGAACAATCAGCTTACAAAATAAGATTAAGGTTTCGGTCAAATTGTATGAGCTCAATCGTCTGCGTACTTGCTGTATAACCTAATATTTATTCCAAACTGGGGAGATGATTACCATAATAATTTGTGTCATGTCATGTCGTCGGGTACAATATAGGCGATGGTTGAACAAGACACAGCCCTGAATAAACGCTGAGTCGTTCCACCTACGTAGTCTGAGTGTAGGGGTGCGTCGGCCGGGTGGCGCCGGCTAGGTCAGACGCCGCTATTAGATCCTCAGATTGATCGCAGCTCCGTCGCGTTTCTTGTATAGACGTCTTATTTTATTCGCCAACAGCCAGCGTGACGCAATATCGCAACCATCATGTTTTTTTGTTCGGCTAGGGTTTATATAAGGCTTCCTGTCGTTCGCAATTAGTGTCTGTACTCCTCTGTTGAAACAACGAGGCCGCATCTCAACCCTGGCCTGCATCACGCGTAGAGCAAGGTTATTTAGCGATAAAGGATTCTACATACCTGCGCCGATAATCATGCTATTATTATGTTTAATCGCGATATCACAGTTTTGCATGTTTTATAATGTTGAATATTTTACATCGTTTCTTTGCCATTTTACATAAGTAAGTAGGTAATGTTCTCTGCTGTGAGGAAACGGGAAGAATGATGAATTGAAGATATTTAATTTTACTTCCTCGAGGGACCTTGTTGAATGATCTTGAAAGCAATTAAGTCGACTGTTCAAATTAGATAAATTCAATTTCCAATTTCGTATTGCAATGAACACTCAAAGGCAGAATCGAACAATGTGTGACGTCAGAAATAGAACACACAACTTTTATTACTCGTTATCGCAAATATTTGTTGCAATCCACGATAAAATAAGAAGTGCTTTGCCAGGCGCGTAGATAACCACTTTTATATTAGTTACCAAGTCGCCTTGTTTCATAGTTTATACTTTACACCTATGACGCAAATAAGTTAATAAAAACATTTCAACGGAACCTTTGATCAAAACTTATCGTATTGCTAAACTCATTCAAGTTTAATATTCTGGCTTTCCGAATAAAACACAAACTTTTTTAATTCTTGGAGAAATCTCGTCTCAGACATTATGCATGCAGCATGCAGGCGACCGTAATATCTGTAGCCGACCATTTTTGGCATCCCCCAGGATGGTAACTTGTCGAAATACCTGTTTTGATTTAAGATAAATTATACTGCATCAACAGTATTGTATGAAGAGACTGAACCATTTCCTTGGTACACTTACAATAAAGTCACATATTCCATTACGTAGAGAATAAATTGTCGGAATGTCTTTCTGTTGTAACGCTGGTATAATTTACGCGCATTTCCACGATTTACGGCCACTAGAGTGTAGCCACACACCACACCTACTTTAATGTTAGAATATAATCCCGCGTTAGTCACTATAACGTTCAGATCTAGAGCAACTTAATAGAAACTGAGTATGGGACAGTAAATCCGTATACATTACACCAAATTGCACGTAATTCAGAGACGAGCCATTTCGTGTGAGGAGGGGACGGTTTCTCAAGCTGTTCTAATATGTAATGGGAGAAGGGGTTTAATTGTTTATTCTGTAAGTTCATTATTTTGAGATTGTATCTACAAAATTATAAAGAGTTGTAAACTGTACATTAAATAACAAACATTTGGGATAGTACTTAGCAATCAATTAAATTGTAGCACATAAAATAATAATAAAAACGAACTTCGTTGCCGGACCAGTCCGTTTTCGCAACTGAGAAAAATCGAATACTTATATCCATTTTTGAAACGGATAAAAAAGCTTATAAGAAATGATTTATGTCTGTACACATTGAATTGTAATTTGTATCTATCTAGTTCTCCGTAAAAGTACAAGTATTCCGTAGTTTCACGGGGAATTGTGAAGAAAAAATAAATTTGAAACTACAAGAAGGCAACTTTAGAATAAATAAGGTTTATTCCCTTCCTTTTAGCTCCGCTTAGTCGGATAATAAATCATTCTGCTGAAGTAAATCGTGTTTAAAATTTTCGCGATACAAATTATACGGAGCACGAAAGTTGAACGTTTGGATCAACGCGTTATTCGCGAACATGATACTCGTACATTTGACGTGTTCTGTATTTCTTTTTTCATTCAACAACATATGACGAACAGTTGTATGAAATCGTGCCATATGCGGTGCAATTATCGATTCGCCAGAGTACGTGTGGGACGCGTCTGATTATTATCTGAGCATCAACTTTCATTTTTCATACTATCAACTGCATGAGCATAGTCTTATAAGTTGTAACAATGGAACGATCTTACAGACTGGAGTGCGAAACCTTGCGCAGGGCCTCACAGAGCAAAACGTCGGGAATTGTATTCGAATTCGCTGTAAACTGGTAATGTTTAACGCTATAACAATGAGAAACAAAAAGTTTCAAGGCATAGTTCAAAGAGTACCTACTGTCTGAAAGATTACAATGTGAAGTGAGCCGAGTGTAATTTTCGTAATCAGCAATTTAAATTCTAATTGAACAAGACCTTCGACCGATATTATAAAAGTAATTTTAGAAATAATAGAAATGGTGTTATCTGGCGTGTAGTGGGCCCTCGTCACGACGCGCGTGGATGTCACCGTGCTGATAACGGTCGCAGTCTGTCATGTGCGACAATGCGCGTTACCTAACTCAACTGCGATGATAAGGCAGCAAACAATCGCGGCCGTGAACGTTTTACGATTGATGTTAGATCACATCTTGAACGCTATTCCTGTACACGTATTGACTGCGATGGCCTCACACTCATACCTACTGCAATTGAAGCAAATTATTCGGTTTTTTTTTCGAGTTATCCGCCCCGCTCATATTGCTGTGGATCCTGTAAGCCAGGATGTATTAATATAGACTCCACTGAAAACAGCAATGACACTGAGTTTGTGCAAGGGGGACTCAATTGTCAAATCCTTGTGACAGGGATTTTGATTCATATACCAACTTGCATATCTTTCAGTAAGTAACTAGATTAGTAGTAGATAATATATTAGTATTTCATTAAATGGATTCCAGTAAACGCACAACGTCATGATATATCGCTTCCGCGCACCTTCGACGACTTTATTACAAATCGGCCCCATGCATTCCGAGTGAGCCACATACATCAAATAACAGTGCCGTTTTATTGCACATCGTAAATCAATTCAATAGGTGTTGCCCCAAGTAATTTTAAAAGTTCGCTTGAAAATTTTCGTTGAAAACTTTTGCAATTTGTCTGAAAAGATTTTTAAGTTACAATTTTATTGGACCACGCACGTAGAGATTTTAAGGTATTTATTTGTAACTATTTCCCAAGTTTGTCCGGACAATTCTAATTAATAAGTTTCCTTCCAAACACCGTCTCTTTTTTCTCGAGGCTCTAACTATTTCATATCTAATATTGTGCAGCTACTGTGCCTTAAGACTCTTGGAATCTTTTCAGCGCGAAGCGAGGGGGCTTCGCCCTGGGAGGGGTAATAGCGCTCTCGGCGTGCGGCGAAGACGTCGATAATTGGGCCCATTAGGCGTCGCTTGCAGGTGCCTCGAGGCCGGCGACAAGTTATTTAGAAGCTCTTACACTAACGTGGACCCACCATAACTTTCTTTGCCATTAATTCTTGCTGTGAGCTTATGGGCACACTTACAACTCATGAAAAAGTCGCAATACGGTCTTTATGAAAGCATTCTTTCCTACTTTTACGGAACTATGATTGCCATCCAGTTCATGTAGGAATAATAAAAAGCGATCCGGACAGACACAGTCTTAGTAAGTAATAAGATCCTGTTTTTACCCTTTGATAAACTAAAAGAGTCCCTTTTAAAAGAGTAGACTCTTTACCACCACTACTTAATATAATCATTATAATTTCACTTATCATAAAAGAAAAACAGAATGGTGAAAAAATGGAAATAAGTATTATCATTCTTTATTGATAAGTCATCGAAGAGTGCACTGGTACTATACATTTTGATGACCTAATCAAAAATTAATCATGCCTACGAGATAAGAATGCTCATGATTCATTTATTGGCTATGCAAGATAACAATCATTGATCTGCAAAAGTAAGCAACGGAATTTGCAAAAATGGTTCAGAAAAATGTTGGTTAAAAGTAAAAACATTAAAAAATTGTGTGAATTATAAAATTGTTGCAGAAATAATGTTTTGGTAAAATTAATACCTTTTACCGGAAATGCGCCACCATTTCCAACTTGTCGCAAAATATACAGATTTGACAGAAATATTACGTCTTCCACGACCGAGTGTTTTAAGTTTTATGGAACCTTCGAATTTTGTCGAAGTTTCCGTCCCATCGGCCTCAATCCTCGCTCGAAGCATTTTCAAAGTATTTAACATTTTCTCCCGACGACAGACTTTAGTCTGTCAAAATTTTATGTTCTACTTACTGCACCCAATATTTTCACTTCGTGTAATATGTATTTTTCCTTTTCCAGGTATGTACAGCTTTACTTCTCGCTCTTAAGATGACAGAAAAGTTCAGTAAGTGTAACCATGCTAGTGATAAAGAAAAGCAAACAAATGATTGAAGCACAATCGAGATCTAATTGATTGAACATCGTTGAGAAGGAAATACCAGTCCACAAGTGATTATTCCATGATTATTACATTCACATTGTCAGTGAAATGAGGACAATACAGTGGTCTGAGGATGTCAGAGCCGACGGGGGCTGAACGTTGGAACTTCAATTAAATCAGAGAGTTCATAACCTCTATCGGGAGCCGCCCGCATTATCCTGACAAGACAGCCAATCACGATCGGGCTTAGCGGTCGTGTACAACATGAACGATTTGAACGAATTTAGTCATTCACACGTTGGGTCCGGTGACGTCACATGCACGACACTCGGCCACCCTTTGTTACCATTTTATTGAAATTAATTGTTCTAACAATCATTTGTTGACTTTCAAATCACTTACGTAGAATACCATCTACATGGAATCGTGTATATGAATATGATTTAGTCATAAACGGAAAGCAATTCAATGAATCACGCTTGTTTTATGTAAATAAGTAGTATATTATATGGAACATAGACGTATTCTGTAGTTGCACATTTGTTTGCATGTGTGTCTAGGCGACGATTCGACGACGCCGCTGCGGATATCGTATTTGTGTTGACCACAACATGCTCTCCGTTCCATCTTATGGCGCAAATATTTGTCGAGTAACCGATCACCGACCTTATTGACTGCTATGTGATAGCCTTTGCAAAACACTACACGTGATACTTTCATATTAGGAGTGAAGTGTGGTGGCGCGTCAATGTGGTACTTACTTCCACAAACATCATATAATAGCACTTAGTATGGAGAGTAGAGAAATCTTATGTGTGGTTTTGGGTAGACGCTTAATGGTTTCCTATAACCCTGTTTGAAAACAATCCATCTATATCAGGGTGATCAAGATTATAGCATAATGTTATCGATAAAGTATCAACAATCGTTAACGCATCGGTGAGTATTTAGGGCTGAAATCTTGCAATCGATGTGATAGCTTGCTTGACTGTTTGTTTCTCGTGTATATTGTTCATTATTATGTTGAAGTATTGTGTTTATTATATCGATGTCGTAATTTCTTTCTTTCGGTAATTTTGAGACAAAAAATTACCTAGCTTAGTTGAATGATAATTATAATTGAATCAAACGTAATTAAACATAAGTGAATATGGAAATACGTGGAACATGCTTCAATAATGCTTAACCTGAATTTCAATAAGTAATTAATATCGGCCGGCAATCCATGTGTAGGTATATCACAAACAGATTACACGATAACTGTGATATGCTATCCGCACTTCCGGGAAAGGGTTTTATAAATTCGCAAAAAAATGTTTGTTCGTAATCGCAAAATCTACACCTGGATAACAGATAGGCAACCGGAAAAAGTTATAAAAAAGCGTCGCGTGCGGTTTTGCACCCCCTCCCCTTTACACCCCTGCGTCACCCCTCCACCCACCACTAATTAAAAACTTCGCCATCTGATGTAAATTAAAATGTCAGTAGATATTTTTTATTCTCACCATATAAAATTGCAAATCTCATTTGTAATGATAATGTAATTAAAAACAGCGTTATTAGCACTGTTTAATGGTTTTACATCTGTGGCTTGTTACGAAGCTTCGTTGTATGGTCGCTTATTATTATCAGATGAGTTGTTTAATTAAATGGTTTTATGACTGAACAGCTGAAAAGTGAAAGGCACTTGTAATTTTTTCTAAACGATTATTATGGCCAATAATTACATTTGATTGGAATAAAACAGCAACAGTTAATGTAGAAAAAACAATTGCAATTAATGATGATTTTAGTATATCCCGTTTCTAAATCAATATCCATCATGACATTCATGACTGAAAAGTTTCACTAGCTAATCTTATGTCCTAAAATTGCAAACCTATGTCTTATACACTGATATGGACGTCACACTATTGCATGCAGCCAGGTATGATGTATCCTATCCCAATATTTATGACGTCATAAAGCAACTCATTACTCGCCTCCAAGCCCCAGTTTCTGTTCCAAACTTTTAATGTGCTTTCTATTTTTAATCGCTTCACAAAATTCATTGTTTCGATGCTTATTATCCAGTGGAAGTGGGTCACTCAGCGCTCAGTAACGATGCACTGCTAACAGTAATATTTACCCTGCTTACCTATTGTTGTTTGCTCTGTGGTGTGTACCAATTTCATTTCAAAAGCTCTGCTTGTCGGGAAAAATACACAGACTGTTTCAATATTTGCACTGTAGAACCAGTATAACAATCAAAGTAATCAATCCTCTAAATAATAAACGGACATTTTCCCCAACATATATGGCATGGTTACTGCACAAACCGCATCGTCACACTGACCGCACCTACGTCATTGATTACAGAAATATCATTTTACCACAATGATGAATAATCGTTCAGTTTAATAACGGCCAAGCATTTTAATCATCACAACTACATAGATTTTAATTACACATTCTGTAATACATCATCTTTAACGAATGTTTATTTATGGTTCGCTATGAATCAGCACGAGAAACGTATTAAACGCGAAACGGTACGTGATCGACTCCATTCCAGTTGCAGCGCGCGTCCGCGAAAGCTACGCCGCGCGGCCGCATGCTGATTTAAAACAACGGAATGTCTGAATTGAAACTGTAGGCAACCGCCATTCCAAGCATAGCTCTATCGTCTAGAAACTTTATTAATCAATCGCACAATAAATACCTTTGCTTCAATTAATATTTATTAGTCGCCGTACCAGTTAACTTGCTCTACAAGTCTACAAGTTATTAGCGAGCGACTGGAAAGATTACGTGATTACTTGCAATAGAAGATGAAGCTATGAGGCGAAAACCACTGGGTGAGATGCATCAGAGTGTTAGCATAGTGTTTGTGAATTTATTGCGATATGGCATTTCCCATTACCTATGCGGCCGAGCCTGGAATGTGAGGCCCTCGACGGCTCTGTGGCTCGACGGTGAATCATAGTGAGCGACGTCGTCAGCCCGGCCTGGGGTCACGTGTCCACGATGCCGTCATTGTTGCATAACGTAGCTTTACGACCGTCAAACTACTGTACAGATAACGATGAAAATATAAGTGTGTGTATGATAATGTACCATAAATGCCATTTTTAAAACGCATATTAAAGCAACAGTCGCCGCGCAAAAACAAGGCCGCAGATAAACTGCTGAAATTGTTCAAATCCACTTTAAGCGAGAATAACAGGATTTGTTGTACCCTCGCATAACAGAGCGCAATTCTGGCGAGTCACCGTTCTTTTTATCTGAAAATGTTATTCTGGTAGCGAATAAAACGAATAAATTGACAAACCGATGTCTTAAATCATAAAATCAATAGGTACTAATGGAAGCATTAGCTCCTGAAATCGTGTAAGAATCCATTAACAGCCATCATCTCAATTTAAATGGTACATCCATATTAATGGTTCCGGCATCAGTCAATCGACTCAGTGTAAGCGCGTGGAATGTGTGGTATGTGCCGCCGCACAGAACACGCTGGTCAATTCAAAAGCTATCTATCATGAAATGCGATAAGCGTCCAATATAATAACCGATTTTCCTCTTTATGACGTTGTGTATAGAGGTGGCGATTGCATGACTAACGGCCCTACGTTGAGGTCGATATATCTCGGGGGGGTTTATTGGCGAGAATTGGGCGCATCCCGGTTGTTCGACGAAATCGCTATCCTTCCTACGCGCTATTATCTGATGGGACTTAGTTTGGACAAACCAGGTTCTATACCACGTTAATGTAATAACGGATAAAACTTCCGCCCCCACTCTAACTTTGAATCCGCTTTGGTTCCCTTTAAATTTGTTCGTTTTGATTCGTTACATCAATACTTTGGGACTTTGAGCATTACGACTGAAACTTTGTATTCGTTGCAGATTTTTCATGCGAGTTTGTGAATGTTTTAGTAAGTTCTTTGTTTTAAGAATTGTGGGAATGTACAGAGCCTGGTTGATAGAGAATAACTTAGTTTGACTTAGACTTAAAGTGGGGTAGATAACTCAAACGTGATTATCTGAAACTCGAAGAAGTGAAAGTTATTACCTTTTTACAATAAACTACATTTGTACCTGCCTCCAGATACACTAGACTTTTTTGTACTAAAATGGTTGATAAAATTAGATCCATGTAAGCATATTTCATACCATTTTCCTGGTATTATTTAAAATTTCCTCATACCAGGACACGTTCTCCATATAGAGATGCATTCACTAAGGCTAAAGGATAGTAACATTAGTTAGAGCCAATGCGGGGCACCTCTACGCCTCGTCCGCTCGTTAACGACTTATTCATTGGTGGCCATCTGGCCATGTGAACTCAGTCACTTGCCCTTTTTATCTCATGCCCTATTTTACAAGACAAGTCAGATTCTATCGCTAATTTTCCATAGATTAACTAAATTGAAACTGATTTTATTACTTTTGTGAAGCTGCTGTTTCGACTGCAACTGACAATTCTAAGGAATGTTTTTTTTTTTTAAATTTAGATTGATCGAAACCAAGAAAAAAACGATGCCCACTCACTAAGCGGAAAATCCTTAGAATCCGTCATTACATTTCATGATAATTGACACGATATCTGAAAACCCGTTATCGATATTCCAGCCAAGCGTGCTCTCTTCTTCTGGGATTTTCCCACTTTGCATAAATGAATGCAAGGAAAAATATTCATACCTAAGTGCCTGTAGCTATGTAGCTGTTCAATGTATTCCCATCTGTAGGTACTCGTATATAATGGGATACACACATGAAAATAGGTACTTAGCTTCTGTAGTGTGCCTCAATGGTTTGGAATATTTGGCCGGTAGGATAGGGCTCGCGTCGCACACGCCACGTCAGCTGCGCCTGCGATTGGACGAGCAGTCGAGCACGCTCAATTGGCTCTTTGTGCGCTCGCCGGCAGCCCGTGTCGGCTCATCACTTCCTTACAATCATTGACGGCCCTATAAATAGCACTCATTGCGACACCAAATTGATCGATTCATACTAAATTGGATATTAATTTAAACGCACAATATTCTCACACAATTTAAATAAGGCATTGTGCTCAGAGGAAATAAGAATTAATATTGTCTGCCCATTGTGCGCCGTTATGCTTTACAGCGTCTTTCTGTGCTCTGCGTATAATAAAGTTTTATTATAAACAGCTTTTGTATACTTTACCCACAGCGTCGCTCAAGTGGCATTTGGCTATGGACCATTCAGTTCACTATTCAATTATCTTCACTAATAATATGTCAAGAAAGCCATAATTTTGTTCAATACTTACATTTACTTACACAGCTGTAAACACGCGTGTTTCAGCGCAGTCATTCTCAATGTAGCGCGTAAAAGTAAGGAAAAACAGAGTTTTATGTTTTATGTACCGACATTTATGTTAGGTTAAAACGAAATAAATAATAAGATAAACTTGACATTTATTGCGTTTTTGTTTCAGCTACAAGTTGAAGGTACCTAATAATAAACATTCCCATGTAGGTACACCCGTACGTTATCATTTAACTTTTACCGCAAAACTTTAGGAGTTGTAATACAAAACAATATGTAAAATAAAAATATACCAAATATCGAGTAACACAAAGTAATCAATCCATTCGTACAATATGGTTAAATGTTTAAACGTGTAGGTAGGAACATGGTTGAGCAGCCATATATTTATCAGTTGCATAGAGCGACGTTTTCCGTGATTAATTCAATCGGGTGCACCCGATACATCAACCCCAAGCCAGCCCTTTTGGGAAACAGTCACTTTGATTCGTCCAACAGGAAAAACTAGATAAATATTCCCATCTGCTGTATCTACTTATTTCCATAAAAGTTACATTTTGCTTTGATGCGATAGATATTAAATACAGGAATAACATTCTTTATAATTTTCAATGCTCACGTACAAAGGAGCCAGTGAATTACAAAACGTAAAGCCGACACTGAAGCCTGCGTTTACGTTCTCCTGTAATACACTGAAAGACAAATCTGTTCCATTATTTTTAAAGTCTTTGAGAGCAGGGAGATTCTACTGAGCGTTATGATTGGGAGGAACAATTTCCCGGCGGGACAGAGAGCCTCATTTCCTGCCAGTTCGCGAGCTGGGGCGATGCGACTCTCCAAAATATTATTTTAAGCTTCCGCGAACATCTTTCAACGCACGACAAGCTTTATCTCCATTCAAATTTTTGTTTCTAAATAGCGCAGTGAAACGGGTTAAACATTGTATTTCGCTTTTAAAAGCAGCAAAAATGTTTACTGAGTAACATTGAAGGATTATACTCATTATGAATTTGAAACGAAAAAGCAGCGTTATTTTCTGAAATAAATGCGCAATATGCTCCTTTGTTTCTACATATCCTCATGCGCATTAGACAAATCCAAGGATGTGAGAATGTAAGTAGTGAAGTTGTTCTGAAAAATCTCAGCATTGTCTCAACTTCCGCGTAGGTGACTCGATGTTGGACCGAGCCAAAAACATAAAAGTACGATTTAGTCGGCGGTACACCTCTTTTATTCCTTTTGTGTCTCCGCTACTTCAAAATGCAAGTGTACTTCAGACAGTGTTTTTATCAAAGATACATTTGAAATGCAAAATATGAATTCTTTACAAAATGTTCGAATCTTGTGAATTCCAAGAGCGGCTGAAATTATTTATGTGAAAAGATCGCTTTCTCGTTGAATGTAGGTGTTTAGTGTAAAAGGAATACCTTTGTGGCGAATACTTCCGCGCAGTATATTTATGTAGGTTCGCCGAGCAACCCGGAAGCTGTTCAATTAAGTCTGGTATTTAAGGTTGCCATCCACCGGCAAGCTCTGATTGCGCCTCACCTCCCCCTCCCGAGGGAATTCCTATCTTCCTTTTAATTTTCGAATACAATAAATACTCTCTCACCAAAATGTCTTTGCTAACAGAGAGTTTTTTCACTGATCTTGGTGTATTGTACAATTTTACGGCTCGGGATGAATTATAATGAACTTTTAAGCTGAAAGCTTCGCGTCACTGAAATATTTTGTAAAATGAATCACACAAAAGACCTTAATGATTAAGTACTGACGATGGAACTCACAAGAGGTTCCGGTGTATTACTTATTTAGTACCAAAACTTAATCCTTGGGACAACATCAAAGTGTTGATAAGACTATTATGCAAACTCCCAAAATGAAGGCTTCAGTGCCCTACGGTCACTTCACTTCATTAAGTTTACTCTCGATTCTCTCCGGTTACACAGATTGTGTTCATTCCATGTTAATACCTATTCGTTTTTCCCTCATTTTGTTTATTTGACATTGAAATTTTTGTAACGCTGACCGTAGAACTTCGTAGCACGTTCAGCGTTTTTTCGTAGCACCAATCCAAACTTTGTCAACGCGTTAATTAACTTGAATCCTAACTTCATATTCGATGGCTGTTTGCAGAAATGTGTCTGTATTTCGTAATGAGGTTGTAGTACAGGAACTGATGGCAGATGGCTCTCAAAGTTTGTATGAAATGTGAACGCAATAAGCTCTGCGTGTCTCATCTCCGGTATCGTTTCACTTAGCGCACCCATTCCTGAACGGACACAGTTGAGCGGCCCGGGGCGAGGCCGGCCCGCGGAAACGTTACGACTGGATCTACTAGAACCGTCATAAACGGCAACACCATTTACATAATTATTAAATAGGTAATCGTTTCCCAAGCTACATGTAAATTGCTTAAATAAGCTTTTGTAGAGCTTAACACATTGTATTACTGTTTTGTGTTTTCTCTCGACGTTTATTCCATGATTTTCTTCCTTTGATCTATGTATTAGTATTACTACTTATACACATAAATAAATAACAGCAAATAAGTTAATACTGTAGCCCATAAAATAAAAAAAAACGGCTTATCCACTTAAGCTTGTCATGTCTGAATAGGCATTAAGCGATGTTAAAGCGAGCGGTGTGTTAAATAATAAATTTATGAAGCATGCAGTTCCGGCATTCGCTCACTAACTAATTTTCTTTATACCTGTTTACTTAACATGAGCTAACAACCTATTAAAAGTAAGTTTAAGAAGTATTTCTGTCGGCTCTTCCAGTTCCCACTTTGTCCAATGACACCACTCAGATTTATAACTCGGTAAATCTGAAGTACACAGTCGCTGTGGTTAGTTTTACGCTCGCACTAAATCTCGCACGATGAACTACCCTTTGTTTCGTCTGGTAGAAAGAAAGCGATGAAGTACTCAGTAAGTCAGTGCAGACATCGCTAAATACTTAGTTGTATTGGCGATAGTGATTTCTGCGTTTAGCAACTCAGTGCTGTATGCTGTTTCTTGGTCGTCGACGAGACAGTTCATTTAAGCTGTTAGCAGATAAAGCTCCTCTGTTTCTGTGTTGAAATTTATTGCGCTGTAAATCCACCGCGCCTGCCGCCGCCCGCCGGCGCGCGGTGACTTGCACTTCGTACTCCGTCCCTCCAAGGATCAGGCCCTTTTAAAACATTTCAGTGTGCGCCACGAAAGGGGACATTAATTAATTTCGCCGCATTACTGCGTGCGTTCAATTTGAGTGTGACTGCGTGTTTATTCCTTTTTGTAGCTCTTACTAGAAGTACACGTCCTTCGTTCACGTTTAGTGAAAGGGTTTTTGCTCCCCGACTTTGGAGAGGAATTGCAAAGTAATTCCGGCGCCGCTCTGCCACTAGATAGATTTGATCAATTTAATGGATGAACGGTACGTCTGACTGAATAACAAAAGATTGCGGCGTAGGAGTCCTCCACGAGAACGGAGATAATTTAGTAAGCAGTAGGTGCATCCTGTTTACTCTCTCATTCTGTAACCATCTTGTATAGACATAGCTATACATAATAACCGCAGATTACTCATTTAAGCATTGCATACAGCGTGCCTCATCTATACATGTTTATGTATTTATTGAAGCTATAAATAAAGCTGCCCACATGAAGCTAATGAACTGTCTGTACACTGTTCTTCAACTAAAACCCCCCACTATTGTTATTCGCATTAGTGGTTGCTACGCTTAGTCCCCAAATTCACATGCCACCCCGACGCCCTACGCTTTTGTGCTGAAATCCGAGCGGTCTCCGATTGCCAGTGACTTGCACTTTACTGTAGCCAGTTAATTGTGTCCGCTACCGCGTTACATTACCTACTACATTTACGTAGCACCATGCGCCTACATCTACCTACGTGGCTACATTTGCCTACGTGGCTACACATTTCGTCCACCACGTAGCGTCACTGCTACGAAAAACGCTACATTTTGTGTGTGCTACTCAATGACGTGATACGGTCGTGCGACGCATTTAGGCATATTACCAATTAAACTTTATTGGGTTTTTAAATACCGTTACGAATTAACCATGAACTCCTTCCGAGTAAATAAGTAACAGCAGAAAATTTTAAAAGAGTGTGTTTATAAAATATTACGTTTTTTTTTTCTTACATATATGGGATGCAAGTATCGAACAGACACAACATAACAGCAAACTGCAACCGCACTGTTACCAAGTTGTTAACGATACTCGGAAAAAACGATAAGAAAAAGTGGGAGGCATGTTTTATTAATTCTCCGTACACACGGCGCGGCCGCGGAATGGAGTCGACCGCCATTTTTCTGCGGACGAGATTTAAATATGGAATTCCGGTGTGCGAGCGGGAGAGGCGCGTGCCATTGACCTTGCGGCATCGCCAGGGCCGCGCACGCGCCGCCCGCGCGCCCCATACACATTGCACTTTTACGTTTACATTTTATTGCATTGTTGCATTCATACGTAGACGCCTGTATTATCTCCCGTCGGTAATCTTAATACATACGTGACCAATACCACAACTCATAGTATTAAGAACACTGTAGTATAAACTAATAAAAGTCCCCAAGTTGTTTGAATGTGAAAGATCTATAAAAAACTTGTTAACTTTCATTTAGGATTTCGTTTGCTTATTTAAATCCGACGAATCAAATTAATAAAAATACTGCATTTTTTTAAAGGTCATCAAGTTGCTGTCTCGATAGCAATCTGTCCGTGGCCATGTGTTACTGTTTATTATGTTTTGAAATAAGAAAATGCACCGCAACTATGAAAATCCAATAAAAGGAATTACAAAATCAAAGACGCAAGTGTTAAAGTCGGCAACTGAAGTCTCGTTGACGTGATCGCTTAGCATCCCAAATATCGTCTGCCGTCGCACTCCCAACACACATCAACCACTTAATCAGTGAAATTGCTCTTTGTTTATATACCCGTGTTGGAAACTTGCCTAAATCACCGGCCGGCAATCAACGCTATGACAGAATCAAGCACGAAAACAAAATACACGGATGAGGCGTGGACCGACCATTTAAAACAAGTGTTCAGCGTATATTATCTTTACATCCGCTTTCAATCTCGCCAGATGCGAATATCAGAATAATTTATCATGCATGGACTGTGAGGTGGTATAAGTGTCTGATAGTTATCTGGATGATATCTCAGGTGCTTCGTTTTGACCGCAGTCAGACTTTCGGGCTTCCGCTCGCTCGAGCACACTGTAATAAATTATGAAGTGCTCTCAGAGGACCTAAATGCTCTCTTATTCTGTGAACGTATAGCTGCCGTCTGGTTGCGTGCTACACTAGATATGTTCAATAATAATCTACCTACTAGAAGTGAAGATTGCAGTTATTCTCTGTATAGCTCTGCACAATCATCAAAACAAATCAAAGAAGAAATAAAATTACAAGAAGGAGGCGTTAACATTACATTGAAAACATATCAAGCGTATATCTGACATCTAATTTATTCAATCGATACACGCTGAGATCCAATCGGAATGTAAATCGATCCAATCGATTCTCAAGGACCATCTTGCAGTCTAATGCCTATATGAATACGCTCTTAAAATAGGGCATGATATGCGCCTGACTCGCCAGTCTTGCCACAGTAATCTTCTTATATGTAAAACATTGAAATGAATTATGCAGTTTTTGCACACATACACGTATATTTTCGGATTCAATAAGGCGTTACATGCACATATTTTAATTAGCATTTAAATTGAATTGTTTCTCGTGCAGCATTGTACTAATCGTGCTCAGAAAACTACTTGCGAGGTGTGCTGGTTAAAGGATAACTTAGTTACCAGACCACGATCTTGTATAAACGTTAAAAATTTATTATAAAAGTTCAGCAAAATTTGTAAAATAGATCTACCTCAAATCGATCTTAATACCACCGTACGCTATGCAAACAGTCCAATTCAAAGCAAACTATCCAATTGGAATCAATTTGTCCTAACACGATTCGGTTTCAGTATCTGCGGATTAAAGTGGAATTCTAGGAAGATCTAAGACCACCTCATCGGCAAGCCTATTACGGCGAACATTGTGTTATGTGAGATGGCGTCGCGCGTCGCCTGTATAGTGTCTTGTTGCATCCGACTGCAACGATGAAATACGCTCACTTTACTTACTTTGCTACCACTCTTGGAATGCTAAACTTCCAAAAATGTGCTTACTTGAGTCTGGGGAACCTTATTTAGTGTTGACCTCGTGTCTACACAATGAAATCTGAGCGTAAATCATTTATAACGTATACACTTTCAACGTTTCATTATGTTGATCACTCCTGAACAGACCAGGCTTTGCTACAAATTACATGTTATATGAACAAAAGTTCTTCCTGTTTACAGGTAGGATCCCTTTGTATACAGAAAGGACCGCACGTATGAGTTTAAAAACGCATTTTGTCGGTAACGGTCCGGATAAAGTTTCAAACGGATCGGGGAAGCGTGGTGGGCACTAAGTGGTTGTTATATTGACCACAGTCGGTTGCAACTTTGTGTTTGCAATGCTACCGACGACTGCAGAACTACTGACTAGTGTACGGTTTCACAGTAATTTCCCTGTCCACAAGCAACAGACTTTTTGTGGATCAAGCCCGTAACGCGCCAGTCCGGCCGGACGCCTGTCCCGCAATATTACGGACTCTTAAGACGATAGAATAGCTGCTGCCATTTCAAAAAATAGGTATTTAGAAAAACTCGTACTGCCCCTCTCACGCGTTGAAAAAACCCCGATCGTGCGATAGAGAGCGTTGCAGCTCGCGACTGACTGTAAGTATTTTTTATATGAAATTTGTCTCTCGGGAGAAAACATTTTTCACATACTAAATCACGACCAATCTTTTAGATTCTGGTGTCAATCGTTTCAGCATATTATATTCTAGGTTTTGCTTTTTTTCTTAAACTTCTTTGTTTTTTAATACAAAGTTTTACTTCAATGAAGATTTTGTCAAAATATAGTAACTTTTAGGCGCCTGTAACTTTCAAACTATTATAAATTTTGAAAAAAAGAAAACCTATAAACCTAATTTTTTACTGTGTCAGATGCATTCTAAAAAATCATTGAGATAGGATAACATCTAGGGGGAGGAAAACGTTTTCTCTTTTTGTATGGACGAGCGCTCGGTAGACGATCCTCTTAACCACAGAACAAAATTTTTGTGTTTAAAAACATTATGTTTACGTTATTACAAATGAATCATTAAACTGATTCATATTCTAAGTAATAGCTTGTTAAAAAAACAAATACAACATCAGATTCTGTTTAAATTCATTTTATTCCTATTAATTTGTGTTATCTATTCAGGAAAACGTATTCATTTCGATTTATTTTATGGAATGTTTAACAAACTTATGTTTAATGTCCTCTTAGTACCTAAGTTCAAAGCATGAGGCAGTGATAGCGAAAATACAGATAGAATTAATGAAATCAATTCAATTTAGGGCGCGACCATCATTACTCTGAGCGGAATAAAAGGGGAAGAAACTTTGTAAAAGCGAAAATTTAAATGAAAGCGATTCACGGTGATGCTGCAACTGTTTTTCAAGTTCTATTGAAAAAATATTCTGCGGGTTGAAACAATAATCTGGTGACTCGTCAAATTCTCACTTTGAAAACAATCTTTTACAAAATTTAACAAAAGTTTCAATATCGTAGATTTTGGAGCAGAATGTGTTAACAATCTGTTTTCAACTTGGCTCGGTTTCGCTCGGTGTTAACCACAGATTTGTTCGTAACTTTACTGTAATACCACTTTAATTTATTTGGGTTACCTACGTTAATGTTATTCCTCTAATCAATTTAATTTTGGTCAGTGAAATAATTACACTAGGCCATTTCGGTTAGCCGTCTTAATAGTTTTCCGTAACGAAAAATTCATACTTGTAGACAACTTATTATAAAACCTTTACTTCATCTTAACTTACCGCATCGTTAGTGCAATTAAACATTCTCTGAGCATAATTATCGGTTATGGTTATTTCTTTGCTAAGCAAATTATTTCCATTATTAGGTAATATATCACTAACATGTACAATTATGATCAGTTATGGTTGCTTGTAAAAACTTCTCAGGTGTAATAAAAAAGTCTCATTGGCTATTAATTTATTTCATACATTTATTGATCTTTCATCATTCAGTGCAATTAGGCGCTTGCAGTGCACGTATGCGCAGGCGCACGCGGCACAGTTATCTTTCGCATAAATTATTTATAACTTCACAGCTCCCCCCAACCCTGCGACTCCCACCTCCCCCCCTAACCCGCAGTATGGGCACGCGCATACATACGGGCACTATGAAGTAGGAACTTAACAATTAATTACACTGATTGAATTGTCTATAAACGCCATTGTCGTCATATCTTTCTTCCATTAAGTTTTTATGGTTCCATTATTACAGTTTATTACCATCATTACCTATGTTTTTGAATGTACATTAATGATTAGTGAGATAAGTTGAACTTCGGGAACTGACGGTCCCCTTGCTTTTGTTAGTTCATGCTTTATTACAGTAATCAGTCAGGGAAAAAAGTCGTAGTTTGGATTGGATTAAATAAAGGATTGTTAAATTAAAACTGTTTTGGACACTCATTCTTACTTTTGATTTTATTTACTTAAATGTCTGATCTGATTTGATACTCATCAACATCACAGTCAAATCAACATATTTTTTGCAGTTGCATTGGCAGTAGCTTTGTAATCGCAGCTACAAGTTTATGCCCCGTCACGCCAAATTACGAGTTACGCCTTACGAACGCTACGAAAGCTCCGCTGAATTTACTGAGTAATTTCCTGAATCCATTTGTAAGGTGAACAGACAACGCATTGCTACGTAGGGTTAACGCTGCGTTTTTGTTAGATTAGAACGATGGTCACACAAAAACATGAGAGTCGTGAACCACGCCGTTTGACGTGCACGATAGTGAGCGCGTGGTGTTCTGACATGCACGTCAGGTGTTGGTGTGACGCGACACGTCAGACGGCCCCGGCGACACGCGGACGTGCCGCGCGCGTGCCCGTATACAGCACGACAGTTCCGGTGTATCGCCTCCGGGGCCCGCAACCCGTTCCGAGAGACTGATGACCGCAAGATAACGGAACGCAATACCACTAGAGAGGCCCGCCCAGCGCATGCACCCGCCACGCCACCACATCGCCGCCAAGGGAACCACGCCATTCATTTTAGCAATCTCACAGCACGTTACGTAAACGAAGGGCCGTTAAGTAAATGCCGTGTTGCTGAACCAACCTGTTTTGTACAAAATACTGGCACACGCATTCGTGTCATGGGAACGACAGACGGGTATCATAAAATCCATCCAAATCGCAACGGTTTACAAATCTCGTGTTCTTCTAAGCACTTTCAGTAACTAACGAGAGTATTCGTTAAAAGCTCTCCGTGTTCTTTCAAAGCGTTTTATTTTATCTCCCCATAAATTAGGATCCGACGGTAAAGTCTTAGCAGGTACGCCAGATTCTCAATTCTGCAGACGATGAACTGAAAAAACGATCAAAACAAACAATGGCAGCGAGGCGGGTCGAAGGCTATTCAGAAGAAAAAAATAAGCATGGAGCCTCAACTCTGTGCCTACGACAAGACACCTGCGCGCCAGACGAACAAAAAATTCGCGCAAAGCAATCACACGACGTAGCAGCGTAGCTCGTGTGCCGCGCGCCCGCCGACTTCAAATCGAACAGGAAAAGAATTGCACACTTTCGTTGCAGTTATAATGTTCATTCGCAGATATTTCACCTGCAAAGCGGCCATATTTCCTATTCATACTTTTAGAAACGTATTTGAATGGGCTATTTTTCATTTATAACATTTTATGCAAATAAAGAATTTTATATTACTTTGCATATCGTACTTGCCCATAGTATAGTTTAATGCAGGTTTTGACTATAAAAAGATTAAGTAAATAAAACACAAAAGCTCACAATGTAGAATTACGTTCAACATAGTGTACTTTTTGTTGCAACTTTGCAAGCCAGTCCGCTCGATACAGCCTGCATATCAAAATAAATTATAATCATTCGTTATGTAAATACAATCATAAAGAGCGAGAGGTTGTCGAACTCGATGATAAATAAAACGTTCCGCCGTCGTTTATATTACATTGACACTTATCTAAATCATCTTGATAGGACAATATCTGCACAGTCGGGCGTGCTGCGAACTAGTGCTGTGTCGCAATTTCGTATTTAATAACGTCTATATTAAATCGATATAATATAAGATAGGGTTGGTTCGTATTGTGGTAATGTATAAGAAGCAGAATCCTCCGGCCGGTGGTCGAGCGAGACGGTGATTTTTCGCAGCCGGATACCGTGTTACTTTCAACTATAAGGAATGCGGCCACTGGCCAGCTTCTCATGCGGCGGCCGGCCGGCGCACCCGTCTGCTCCATGTCGCAGCACTGTGCTGTGTGCACCTCCTCTATGCTTGGGCCACCACGGCAAACATACTCTCGTGTTTACATACTAATTTTTTATTCAAATAATGAGCTTGTTTAGTTAAAAATAGCAGCCAATAAAACATGTTTTTCTTAATTTGTAAGAGAAAGGCCTGCCGTTTAACTATAACGGTTAATACTAAATTATTGACATGTAAACATAATTTCGCAGTTATTCTAATAGTAAAACTATAAGAAATGTTGATATACTTATATGGATATGAAAGGACATACCTATAAATTATTAAAACAATAAATTGCGTAGCACTCTCAAGTTAAACAAAATGAACAAGAGCGCTTTTAAGTGACATTTTATCATTAATTTCCCCGAGGCAGTCCACCATCTTTAATCTTATCTCATTTACAACAAGCTGGCTATGTGGACAACACAGACGGCTCGATATCCTACGTGTAAACAGTTATCTCTCGCCGATAAATCATGTCATTGTTTTGTGAAAGACATCTGACAGACAAGTATTTATTTCCTTTTCACACTAAATTACTGTAAATCAATGTTAGCTAGTTACGCGGCTTTGTGCAGAATTATTACGTAAAATGTTGTAGTACACTTTCTTCCTCGTAGTATTTTACAATGAGCTGATTATGTGAGTGAATGTGGAATTTAATAATTTATCTGCACGCTTCTTCCTGATTGTTGGCAATCCAAACTACATGTTCAGTTAACGTCACGGTTCGCAAGTGCAGTAAGGCCGACCCTCACCAGCGCAGGCGCAGCGCTCATCCGTTTTACTACCACAATTGACTCCCACAACTCGCGTACGAAGGCAAACAGCTGATACGCTGTGTATTTTCTCTCATCCGTCGATAAACAAGAGAAACTAACAAAATAAATGAAACACGACTGCCTACAGTTTCTAAATGCCAAGTATTTATGAATCATATACAAAGGTACGTGTGTACAATAAGTTTACACGCCGCCCGCCGTCTGGCCTCGGGCGTTCGGGCTCGCTGCAGGCCGCTCTGTGACGTCACTTGATAGATTAGGTCAACAATCAACATTACCATCTCCCGCGATGATAGCATACATCAGAGATTACTCTCCGCGTTATTTAGGTCGTCCTTTCAGAGTTTTTACGTCCATCACGGCACACAAGGACGCTCGCTTATCTCTCCGTCCGCCAGCCGTGCACATATGATGCTTGCTTTGCAAACATAATAACGTGGAGTGCTGATAATATACCTAAGTCTTTGTGCAAACCGAGATGTTTCACATATGAGAAACAGCTGCTATACATCATGCACGGCAAGGAAAGCGTAACAAATTCTATATTACAGTAGCGATACTATACTACACTGAAAAATATTAAACACATTAAGGACAGTTGTCTGTCGGAGGCCACACCTAACAAACCATGTAAATGTCGTCCTACAGACAAGAGAGATTTGCATACCAACCGTTTGTATTTGCGAATGGCGTCTAGCACCGAGAGCTTGTCGAAATTCGCAATGCTAATAATACAATGGCCAGACGCACCTCGTGTAGCAGCGCATCTGTCGAATTCAATCGAACACATCATATAAGCAACCTTATACACTCGCGACAAGTCGCTGTTTACCTTGAATACTAGTGTTCAATAACGAAATGAAGAACTAGACACATTTTAGTGTTCTCCTTTGGCTGTGAGCGGTGGCAATGTGAAATCGCTTTATTTACGTTTGATTTTAAATGCTACAATCGCGTGACGGCCACGTTGCAGGAGCTCTTTGTAGGCTACGCCGCGCCGCCGTCGTATTCACGGATAACTTTCGACAGTCATTGAATGGAGGGTTCGATGACCCGGCACCGAAGCGTTGTTCGAATTTGCATGTGTCAATGACACGATCTGCAGCGCGGCGCGCACCGCTGCGGCTTATACTTTTCCTTTCAGTCGTCGTCGCTCACCGAGAAACACTTTTCGGAATGACCTCGTGACACAGCTGCATCATCGGACTCGCACCGGTTTTTTTAATGATACATGTGTGTGATTCTTCAATAAAGATTTATGCATGAATACGACTCGATGTAATTTATTTGAATGTTTACAATGAAACATACCTACCATTTATGTAATCGGAAATCGGTCTCCATTTCTGCGTAAATAATACAGTGCGGTGTTTCCATTGATGTGTAAGTAAAACCTAAAATCTTGTTATGACGGAGCCGAGGGCCCGCTCGCTCAACAGGTGAGCGCTATAAACGTAACCCACTTTCCTCTGATAAAATATATTCGTATTCGTACAATAGTTAGTTTGCCGACAAGTCTCAAGATAATTTTGGAGGAAAATTAATATCTAGCAAAGAGTTTAGCAAGAATCTTCCGGCCATCAAACACGTCGAGTCGGAACGTGCGAAATCCAATAAAGAACTTGCGGCACCTGTGCCTTATTACATTCTTTTGGTGATGCTCACCGGTCGGGCGCGGGCGGTCGCTGCTCCACTGAAATTCGCCCAACTTTCCATGCCAGGAGATTGCTTGTTGTACAACTTTTACTTTGAAAATTCGTTCCATTAGTATCAGCGGTGGAACGAAAGTTTTATCAACGAAATGTTTTCATAATTCGGTATTAAATTCCTCTCCGTTTCGCCTCCAAATGTCGCTATCTAAGCCAATAAAAAGCTTTCGCTGATCTTACATTTTGTTCAATTGCAAAACTATTAACGTTGAGCAAGATTGAATTGCATTTATTGTTATAAATGTGTTATCGTTATATAAATAATAAGTAGACACATTTCACATGTATGAAACAATGGCGTTCCCTTGTGGGCGTCGCGATCTTAATTGCAAATATGTTATTAGCATATGCGCATTGTGAGTTCTTGAATGGTGCGGGCCCAAGGCGATGTGCGGTGTCCTTACGAGCAATAGATGGATGTCACCACGACCACAACTTGGATACTAAATTAACTGAACATGAATCTTATTCCAACAGAAGGATTTGCATGATTTTTATTACAGGCAGCGTACATACCACCTACTCAGTTGAGTATTAAAGTTATTGGAGGACGTGCTGTGTATTCCGAGTACGTAGATGCATACAATACTCGCCACCGACGCATTGCAAGCTGAAATTAAATTATTTGAACAGTTACACAGTAAAATGAAGCCAGTTTAAAATTTTATAAAGTCCAATACGTTGTTCCAACTAATTTAAGTGGTACATAACTGTGCTCACTGCAGCGTATTTAGCCACTAATTAATAAATAGAACACTCTAAACATAGTTTTCCGAATGGCAGCGCCGAGGAAATTATAATTAGTAACTGTGTGTGAAACATAATTGGTTTGCACCCATTACATAGTGGATGTATGTATATCGTATGTACATTTGCAGGCGGCTCAAGTATACTGTGACTCACGATTCACGAAGGTGAATAGAAACAGTGTGATAGCAAAGATGATGAAAGTATTGCTTATTAAAAATTATGTAAGTATTGGTAAACAAAAATAATAGGCAAGTGTTTTAAAATTATCATTCAAATGCCACGTTACCCACGGTGTTAAGGTCATCGTTTACGACAGTTCATCAGCTATTTATGTACAAAGTTAAAATAATCTTAGTATCAGGTTTTCTTTTTTCGAACATCAAAATTTGCAAACGATAAAACGTTTAACTACGGTACTAATTGTTTTAATTACTCAACTAATTCAAAATTTAATAGTCTAAACGGGTTTATTATCAGGCGATCCGGAATTATTTGTGTAATTTACCGCCAAGATTACCTTATACAGTTTCTTATCGTCTGAGTTTCATTAGAGATTCAAATTTTATTAAATGGTGCTACCTAGACGGTCTTGAACTTGTTCTAAATGATTACGAGTAAACATGATTGGCGATATCAGGGGTCAAACAAATATAATTTATAACTACTTAAATTGTAATAAGATAATACAAAGGGCTTTGTGCTTTTTGTACCAGTTCCTTGTCCGCCATTTTGATTTTTTTTCAAAACAGCGTACACGAATGAAACATTGATAAATCGATAGATCAAATCAATACAAACATAAAATGTAAGCGGCAAAACCTCGTAAACCGTCACGTTTCCGAGTTATGAGCTGTCAAACATGTAAAATTAGTGACACATTTTTCTTATTTTTTTTAATATTTGGATGTTTATTGATCAAAAAGGATACTTCCGCAATAAAACTAATTTAATATTAGTTTTCCACGCATTTAAAATGCTTTTACATAGGATTATTTCGTTTAACGCAATTTTAGCATATAAAATGCGTGTAAAAACTAATATTCAATTAGATTTATTGCGGAAGTATCCTTTTTGATCAATAAACATCCAAATATTAAAAAAATAACAAAAAAAGTGTCACTAATTTTACATGTTTGACAGCTCATAACTCGGAAACGTGACGGTTTACGAGGTTTTGCTGCGTACATTTTATGTTTGTATTGATGTGATCTATCGATTTATCAATGTTTCATTCGTGTACGCCGTTTTGAAAAAAAATCAAAATGGCGGATGGCATCTGGTACACGGCCCATACAAAAAAGTTCAAACCCCTTTACTTGTTAAACAGACATTGTAAACATAATAAGTTTCATAATCGTTAGAAGTAAAGACAAAGTTCAGTTTTTATCTTAACAATATAGCTATTTTAATGTAAGTAGTTGGGATTTCCTTTGCCCTTAAGACCAAACACTATTGGAAGTTTAATACTCTTTTTTAACCGACTTCAAAAAAAGGAGGAGGTTATCAATTCGACTGTATTTTTTTTTTTTTTTTTTATGTTTGTTACCTCATAACTTGCGACTGGGTGAACCGATTTTCATAATTCTTTTTTCAATCGAAAGCTGGTGCTTTCCGTGTGGTCCCATTGTCACCATTTTAGGATCTGATGATTGGATCTTGGAGAAATCGAGGGCAACCCTCAAATTTTATTAGCTGACACATAGTTTTTCGCAAATCTTATGAAGTAATTCAAGTACTTGCGTATAGAAATCATCATCTCATGTAGCTGAGCTGATGATGGGAGGTACAACTCCTCAAGTAAGAAAATTATGTTCGTGTTCGCATATCTCCGGAACTACAAGTCCGATTTAAGTAATTCTTTTTTTGTTGTACTAGGTATCGTTCAACTTAGGGAATACTGCAAATTTGATCAAAATCGGTTCAGTAGTTTTTGAGATAGAATGAATGCAAGAGATGTTAACGATGTTATTACCGGTGCTACGGATTACGAAATTCTAGTGGACATGTAAGAAAATTATGTATTTGACAAGAATGTTGGTTGAATATTTAAACTAAAAAGAGTAAAATAAATACTTTTTCTAAAAAAAAATGTGACCGCCTTCAAAAACAACCACAAAAAAGGGTAAAATAACCTACAAAACTTTTCTTTCGGAAGTCGGTGGCAAAAAAGACAATGAAATTAATAAAAAAAGTCACCGACTTCCGAAAGAAAAGTTTTGTAGGTTATTTTACCCTTTTTTGTGGTTGTTTTTGAAGGCGGTCACATTTTTTTTTAGAAAAAGTTTTTTTTGCCTTCCATATACATGAAGATATAAAAAACAATATGGACCCTGTCAAGAACTTTCTAATATCAGAACCGAGGATTACATACTTTACCATCGAAATGGAATTAAGACAAATTATTTCAACAATTTAATACAGGAAAATGTTGCGGGAGTTATTAAAATGAAGTTATCACTCGTGTCGTACAAAATTATCACGATATATTTCACTTTGTAATTAGACGGTTGACTTTCTTTATTTATTACTTTGAATTAGTGTCGGGTTGCTATGCAATGTTGTTTATAACTTGCCACCATGTTCGGCTAATTACGACTGTTATTGTTACGTGTGACAAATTACTTGGTTTTGTGACACTTGACTCTCTTTTTAGGGTCCCCACACACCTCTTTGGGTGCAGTTAAAACATTGTTCGAAATGTGTCAAGTTTATGTAGCGCGGTTTCTCACCAGTAATGTCATGTAAAGAGCACACGCAACTAGTTTGTATGTACAGTTGCCTCCTGTAAAGGCTTCATAGGTATTCATTACATAAAATATCTACGGACACAGACACATAAATAATTCAATTATTGGTACTCTATGGGAATTTTAATTCGACTTCCTTCTTCCGCTAGTTCATAGACCTCTCTCTATCAAAACTATATGCTAATTGTGTTAAAAATATCATTCGAACGTCTAATAACTGTACAGTTATTCAAACAGTACATGGGTTTCCCATTTTTATCTAAAAATATGAACAAAGTTCAAAGCCATATACAAAAAAGTAAAATAAAACCAAACTTCTCATGGATTACCGGTAAATTAAATTAAGGAATTAAGAGCCTATGAAATACACACGAGTGAACAGATGGCTCAAGGTGAAATTGTTATAATTCTATTGTAATCTAGGTACACAAACTTTTCATTTGTAAATATCCCGCCATCCATTTATTTAACTAAATGTAAACTTTTAATCTGCCATACACTATTCATTCGCAAATTCCAGAAAAAGGTTTACAATTAGTTAAATACTGAGTAATTTAACATTAGATTTAAGTTTTTATTATTTTGTGCTTTACCGTAAGTTAAAATAAATCAGTGCTTTTTACTAATCACCAACTTTATTTTCATTTCTTTTTTGCAGGTACGTAACAATTCGCTATGCCAGACGCAAAGGAGTTACGTATACAGTAACAGCTACGTATACCGAGTGAGTATCAAAAATATTATATATTATGACGTCACGCAAATATACGTATTGACGTCGATAAACGTCATTACGTGATATAACGTTACGTCTTGATGTTGTGAGTAGTTTTAAGTGTACCAATGATGTTTTTTGCTTGGGTAATAGTGAATATTCAAAAAAGTATTTTTAACAGGCTACATAGCAACTTAACTGAATATTTGCAGAAGCCCTGGAAATCTAGGAATGAATCGGCCATGATTAAACAAATCTGTGATCAATTGTTGCCTCGTTGATCTAGTAGTAACTAAAACAGTTTCAGTTAAGGTATGATTTTCATGTTCTAAGGCTTTTTGCTGTAACTACAATTCTAGTATTAGCCTAGAACTAGATTTTCAATAGAACACAATTCAGCTTAAGAGGAAACAGCAAGGGCTGGAGAATTGAAAAATAGGTATTTGTAAAATCTATTGCTGTCGCACAGTGCCTACAACAGAGTTACAGAGCGCGAAGGAGACAACTGCAGCTTGGACCGAAAATACCTTAAAAATGGCACAAAATCAACGATTCGTAGTTTCCTGATTACTCCTCCAAAACTTAACCGATTTCACTACTTTTTCCTTTAAAAAATAAAGAAAGGCATTGGCCGTGTTCCTATGTTTTCTTTTTTTATATAATCTCGTCAGATTTGTTTAGTGATTATTGGAACACAGCGGAAAATCTGGCCATTTTTTGGGATTTTGAATGTTCATATCTCTTTTCATAATTAATTTATGGGAAAACATAGAGACATGCCAATAGTGGTCATAGATTTTTTGTAAAAAAAATATTGCTCTACTGGCATTATCCAGGGAGAAAACAGGGGACTACGTTTGTATGAAAAACGGCCGTGCTGTTTCCTCTTATACTTTAGCCGAACTATTTAAAGATCACAAACATTAGGATTATTTCATCTGTAACTCAGACCAAAACCTCTCCCGTCGTAAATCGCAAGAAGTATTTTATAGCGTGCGAATTGAAACGTGTCGGACCCGAAATGGGTTGATAGTGCGGACCTCAGGTAATTCTCCGGTGTAACAAACGGTTCCGAATGTGTGTAGCGATTTGTCAAGCGGCCAGTATCGGGGCCCGAGTGTTTGCGACAACTGTCCCTCGAAGCCTTCGCGATCTCTTTACGACGTCGTATAGTACGCGCAGTAATTGAAGGCAACAGTGCGTGTCTTGTTTGTTTCTTCTGACCAGCCGGGCCGCCCGCTCGTTACGTTCCAACTGTAAACTTCAACGAATGACGTGCTAATGTAATTTTTATATTGACTCGATACGCAACTGTAAACGTAATCATTTAGGAGGGGGATTCAGTCGTTATCTGAGCCTCAGCCGTCACGAAAACGTTCATTATTTGTATTTGAAATTCATCTACGGATTAAGTTAATGGATGAATCGTTTCGGGCTCGAAATCACCTTTTTTGGCGTCGACTAAAAACAGATTTAAACGTTTAAATTAATTCGTTTCGTTTACTTAAATGCGAGGGAAACAAAGCTCGATCAACCAGTAGTCGATAAAGGACTTCCTGAAATTAAATTCTTTTCATTTCCTTTTAAGAGAACATAAATTACTGTTATGCTGAACGTTACATGGTCTGATTTTATCTCGCACATGATGTATAAGGAAACTGAAATTAATTATCTTGACGTTTTTACTAAGTCCTCTAATTTGCAAGTCACGCTATGTTAATTTTTACATATTATAACTATGGTACTAATTATAATGCACCGCTTTGTTAACTTTTTTCCAGGTAAAAAAATCGAGGGTTAAAACAAACAAACGCACCTATTGTCAGGTGAAGCTGAAAGTGTAGCCACTATGTTTCTGTAACAAAAAAAAACTACAAGATTTAGCAATATTGCAACATTTTACGGTGGCATTGCGAACACACATAAAAATTTATAGGCGTTAACGTCTCTAGGCTGGCAATAAACAGTTAGGCCGCTGAGTAAGCCGCGGGAGCGCCACGGGACCTTTTAATATTTTCTTGTGCTGGCGGGCGAGTTCGGGAGAGCATCGCGGACGCATCAGTCCGCAATTAAGGGCCAGACAAAACGTCGTCGACGGGGAGTAGCGCTTCATCAAATATTAAAAAGCAGCCCGTGCCCGTACGCGAACAAATCCTACAGCGCATTTAATATTTTACTTAAAACGGTCTGCGGGTTCCGCCTGGTGAATTTTCTTGTGGCTTTGCACGGCGCGGCGGCGATTTAAGTTTTGTTCGAGTGGCCACGAGGGTAGGCGCCGCTGTTAAATACTTGATGCGATGCTGATAATAGGACCTCCTTCAAAGTTCCGCGATCCCATCAAATATCACTAAACATAGTAAACTCTGACGTAGGCTCCAAAATAATTTCCGGGGTCGTTAATTTTTAAATGAAATATGGGGCGTAATGTTCACCTCTTTCAACTTAAATTAATTTCGGCTGGCTCACGAAAAAGCCATTCTAAACACTAAGCCATATACAAAGCGAAGTGAAACAGTCGCTAATGTGTCCACCGAAAACGAATCGTTGGATCGTGCTCGGAGTTCCCTCGCCTGAATAACAGAGGCTAAATGCGGGAAAATATCGGATGCGGTATTAACTCCCCAACTCAGTAGCTAATGAATATTCAGACAAACTGACACCGCTTGTCTTGAATTTGCAAGAAATAATCTCGGCGTCCGACAGCCATAAATCTTAGAGTATCCATCGAATCTTAGACATTCATAAAAACCGCGTCTCGAGTTTTGTTTACGGTTTGGCTCGAGTCCATTATGTACTCACATAAAACCTTAAAGTGATATCAAACTGTAAGAATAAAGAACTTCTTCGTTCCACTACAAAGTTTTTGCCAAGCGCGACACGTCCAGTTAGTTGAACGTAGTTTTTGCTTTGTTCAACGACCCAAATGCGACCTAAGAAAAAAGAAAATTACTTTCATTAGGCGTTCTATTGCACGAAAGATAAACGTTTTCAGGAGTGCTTGGTTTTTTTTTTCATTTTTGCCGTATTAACGACGTAGGACTAGAAATACCGTATGTATGCTTAGAACAAAATCCTAAACCTTTCGGAGTAAGTCGCGCAGTGCCGCATCGCAAAAACGATTAGGTAAAGTAACAAATCGGATGAGCTTAACTTGTCTTCCACATGTGTTGTGCTGTCTGAACACGTCCACAGGATACATTTAATGGTATTAAATTACAATTTCACATTACTAATGCCATCCTGTATCAGAGACTGGATTCTAAAAAAAAACACGGAAAGGCTTCAGTTTTGATGCAGATTTGGTTGAAAAATTTAACAATACACTGGAAATCCGTTGTTAACGACGAAGTCACGTAAATATTATATTTATGTAACGTAATATACATCGTCGTAGCGCACGCAATTAAGCAAACAAGGAGATTTCATTAAAAATAAAAGAAGCCCGCGTCCCCTGGTGAACAAGGTACATTGTATTATTTAGTACAGAGATTATTCTTCTCTGTGAATAATGCATGCTGTACGCTCCACAGACATAAAGCGCTTTATAAAGTGGGATGTAATAATGCACCGTGTTTTATTTATACTTTTGTAATTCGTTCAAAATCATTCTGTCCCGAGTATCACTGCCAAGCTTATAGATCTTTCATTTTGATGAGAGAATTAAGTGTTATTCCCCATCCATTTAACTTAGATACACATTTCTTTTAAGTATTTTACTAAAATATTTCGCTCACAAAATATACCCGGTTGTAACCGACAGTAGCGGGGAGGGAGATGCTTGTTTTCCTTTTACACCGGCGGTGTTTGGAATTCCTGCGTCAATTAAATGCTTGTTTGTAAACACGACAGACACCGAGAACAGTGAACGCGATCATTTTCACGGAACGCGCCTTTCCTCGACCCCCTGCGCCGGTGTGGGGCCGGGCTTCCTGCGCCTTCTTTGCAGCCAGTCCTTTGAGCATGGCGCCCATACAACCCTCGCTAGGTCAATTGAGCGCTTAACAAAGAGGCGAAGGAAGACTAATTAGTTGCACATTTTGTGGGTCTTTTATATTCAACCTAGTCAGGGGTTACACGTGTAACAAATAAAGAACATAACATAATGAAATAAACTTCAAGACGTGCTACAAAATGTGCTACTTTGTCGTCACAATTGTCAACATGAGACAGTCGCAAACTTAATACAAACATGTCCAATGAAAATATGGTACGTGCCTACGTCACGTAACAGCCGATAAAAGATGGCGTGTTTGTCGTTTTGTTTCGATTCGATTCACCGAAAACTGTATTGTTGTGGTGGACAAAGGGCGGCGGAAGCGGAGCAGAGCTATCGCCGGCTGGAGCGGAGCGAGCGAGCAGGGAAAGGAAAGCTGTCTTCCGCCATCTCCCGGCCGGTGCTGATTACCCAGAGATGCTTAAGTAATTTCGTGTCCGTCCCTCGTTAATTGCGGGAAATGAGTTAATTAATTGTTTTCCTTTTCTCTCAGATTTGTGCCATTTAGAAGCGGCGTTTATTCAATTGATTGAGTCTATTTAAAAGGTGCTTTCTTGACTCTGCTTCTTTAAGGGGCACGATCTTACTGGATGAGGCTTTCGGATTATCATTTAATAGACGTGTGACAGCTGTCAAGTTACTGTAAATAGTTACAGTACTGTAAGTAGTGACTAGTTGCAGTAAATTCTCTAGTTTTGTCACCTTTTAGAACATTAAATTATTAGGACAACTGGTAAAAACAAGTTTAGCTAGGTGCGTGTGAAAATTAATATGATTTAGAAATGAAATAAGATAGAAAAATAAACAACAAAAAAAAAACTGTTCAAGAAGTTTTCTAAGTGCATTGATTAAAAATATTTCACGTTTCGGAGCAGGAATACTATGAAAGGCAAACTTGATCAGCTACTACTGTGAAACTACTCTGTTTAACGTCTGTCCGCAAACAACGTTATTAGGAGAGCAGACAGTACACACAACCAAAATAAACAGTAAATTTTAGTATTTCATGGAAACTGATTCCTGCGAAAGTAGCATCATTAAAATTAAAAAAAAGTTTCGCGGAGTGCATCTGCTTTTGTGTTTTGTCGATGTATTTATAGGGGCGAGGGCGGCGGCCGAGCGGGCGGGCGACGACCGAGCCGCCCAAACGCCGCCCAAACTCAGCCGCACTCCGTTTGAACAATTTGTTATTTACGTGTTGTGCACCTCCAGACAAAACACAATCAAGATACTTTGATAAAGAACATTCAGAATATACTTTTGATGCTGATCTCTAAATGTGATTTATGTAATATCCTATCTTATCTTCAGTGGAACGGTCGTCAGCTCGCGGTACAAGGGTCGGATTAGCACCGACGCGAAAAAGGATCATAACCTCTTTTCGTGCTCTCGTCGTTTTTACTTAATTAACGCAATATACTTACGGCAATGCCTAATAAGCATAACAAATCAGAAAATCTTACCGGATTATTCGTTCCGTTATCGAGCAAGCCGTTTTGACTTTCAAGTTTAATTAACCTAAATATTAATATTCGTAAACGCAGGCCGCAAATCTTCGAACTGAATATCTATGGTAATGGCATCTATAATAATTCGGTGCCAACAAAGTGTTACATGATGAGGTTAACCGTGGAAAACGAGGAATTTAGAAAAGTAGCTTCAGGGGATTTTCATTTATAGCGTAGGCAGGTAAGTTATAATATAATGTACGTACGTGTGCACAGATTGCCGTGAATTACTGTATATTGGATCATATTCCGTGGGCGGATCTAGATTATCACAATCACACTAGATGACTGTTCCACAAAACCCAATATTTATTTAATGACACACAGATATGAAGCTTGCTAATGACCCCCGATAAGCTGCGCAAATGATCATTATCGGAACGAAGTTGTCAACAAGGTACATCACTTCTTGTCTCCTGCCAGCTTACTATATTCCACGCTAAAATGGACGACATTATTCGCCGGACTCACGTCATTAGTCACCGTCCGCCTCGCATAAGAACCAAATGAATCGATACGTGACGACAGAAGGAGCCCGAATATAAATATCCTACGAAGGGTTTAGGGGAGCAATGTGCAACACGTTTATCATACCTTCGGTGAACTCTACGAGAAGTAAGCCAGAGTGATAAGGCGGGGGCGTACACGTGCGCTCTACAAAATAAGAACTGAAACAATCAATCAGAATTATACTGTGTGACGTTTCAAGATGCGGTACTGGCGATTGCCCAATCACGGTTATTTTTCTATTTAGGTTATGATTCTGTCATGAAAAAGACGTGAGCACTCCACTCTCTCCGTGTTCGAATTTCAGACAAACGGGAGGTTATATTTGATTGTAGTAATAGTCTGTCAAATAGCGCAAATATAGTGATAGGTTATGACGTCAGAGTGGAGTGCATCGCCGCCGACCGGAGAGCTCTCGACCGAGCTGACCTCCACCTTGCGCAAACAATCGGCTCCGCCATTCAATACCGACACTGACAGCCTTCTGAACGTGACACATTGACTGTCTATGATTTTATTAGTCTGTCTTTATTTGTCCCTTTTTTATTGGAGAATGACCGATGTCTATTCACGGTCTGTGAAGTTCATAACGATTCGTTTAACGTACAGAGATTAAAATGGAAATAAAATAAAATAAAATAAACATGGGCAGAGCAAACAACAAAATAATTTATGTGAGTTTATTGTTGTTAATTATTGTAATAAAAGTATACAATCTGATATAAAAATAATACAGGGTAGGTACGTATCATAAAACCAGAGACAACAAAGCTCTAAATAAGTTTGTTTCTAAATTTATATTTAGATAATTCCTCAGTGAAGTTTCATGATGTATAAATCTTAGGATGTTACGCTAAATAAATTAGCAGGCCCCATCCCTCGAGAGGTCAGATACCATCTGTTAGATTTATACGAAGCGATACAAGCATGCCGCACTTAATAATATTATAACAAGTTATATCACGCTATTTAAAACTTACTTAATCGTTTTGTTTTTCTTCACATAGAGGGAACTTTTGAAAAGTTTCTTGCAATCTTCCTGTTTCGTACAGACAGTTTCTAGTAAAAAATGCTTGAATTTCGCATAGTTTGTACACAGTTAAACAATATATTCCTCTTGAAAGGTAGAATTTGAAATAACATAATAAAATTTGTTTCATATTTCAAACTTTAACTTGGTTACGAAAGCAATTATGTTTCTGTGTGTATTTCAATAACGCAACGGTGGGATTACAGAATGTAACATTCAATATTGGGGTTTAATTTGGGCAATGTCAACGTCTCGGGAAGGAATAGCGGTGGCATATTGCGGTCTAAATACCCGTGTGATTGGAACGGCTTTCCGTATTGGATAATCGTCATTTGCAATTTAAACTAAACCTTACATATATCCAAGTTATGATAACAACACAAACTACTCGACTTGTAAAGCTATAAAAGGTGTTAAACCCACTCGGCTTCGCAAAAACTAGAAGATTACGTCGTAGTGCACTTTTCGTTACACTAAAGCCCTCGTTTCAGCCGAAGACAGTTTTCGCGTTTTCCTGAGCACGGTATACGTATATATTGTTCTAAGATCCGAAGTGAAAAGCTCTTTGCTCTAATAGCATTACGACTCTGTTGCCTTTTAAGCGAAGATATAACGGAGAATTTGACAGGTCCCTCTGAATCCTAGCCTTCTCTTACAATGTAGTTGTAAATGAATTAAAAACGGAAATAAAATGAAGCTGCGGAGCGCGCCCGTCTGTTTACGATCGTGTAAGCCAACGACATTATCTCCTACTTCCCTGGATTTTGGTAATTGGCTGTACGACGTAAAACGATTACCTAAATGCGAAATCCTTTTCTCTCTCAATCCCTAGGCTATTTTGGTTGCGTTTTCTCAATTTACCCGCCGGTTCGGTAAACGAACTCCAAAATTGTGAATCAGACTTGATTGAATCGCAGCCGTGCCCGCGGGAATGGAGTTATTTTCCAAGCTATTTCATGGCACGTCGTACGATCGACAAGCCTCACAGCCGTGCACTCGCTCGCGTTTCATGTTTGTACCCTCTCGAGAAATTTCTTTCAGTTCATTTATTTGTTTGGAAACTGTCGTTCCACTCACAACACCCATATTTGATATTGGTACATTTTTTATGATTTGTGAAACAATTGCCTTTGGAGGAACTTCCTCTTTCTTTGTATAAGTTTATCCTTATGTGCTTTACAAAATGAACAAGACGTAAAGATTTGCGGAAAGTATTAGAGCACGTCATTCCGTGATTGTAAACTGTAAATAGAGTAACCTCACATTTGTCATAATTTCTTGAAAATGTGAGCACACTCATATCGTATGAGGGATAATCGTCAGACATAAAAGAGCTCATTTGTGTTACTGGTCCAGTTGTTTCGATTCACGTTGCTCGGACAATGGGCAAACGTACGCACAATGTGGCCCCATCGTCATCAATCAAAGTCCCTCGCCCCACCCACGCACCCCACAGACCGTCCAGACTGATTTACCCCTTACATTACAAGCAAATGCACGTCTACGTTAATACCAGCCGACTGCGGCAAATTGAAACTAAAATAGCAGCTGTAAAACTAAAACAACGGCTACATGTAGACGAGCAAGAACGCATTTCAATGGCATGAGATTTAAATTGTTAATTTTGAATTTAACATTTCGTTAACGTCTCGTATTTCGTCGTTGACGTCTACCTATATATTTATATTGATTAAAACTCAAGATAAGTCACCTGACCGATTGTATCAGAAAGATGTTCGTCAAAAATATGAAAATTACCGAGAATACACAAATACATTTGATTTGGTCATTCCCTTCCTCCATGCCAATTTAGTTTTCATTACCGTTTTGTGTGTATAAAAGGTAAAATGGATTCCCCTCGCTGTGATGCTGTGCATGCATGCAACAGACAACACAATGTCAAAAGGAGACAATCAGTAATCATGCGTCATCCCCGAGAGATTACTCAAACCTGCCATCTGCGTAGTGTACACACGGCACTGTGTTTACAGCCTCTATTATATCTGTTCAGGTTTTTCTACCACTTTTGTCATTATCAACTGGTATTCTATAGTAGATTGTATGACAAGGGAGCAAAGTAATATTTTTACGGCGAGGGCGCTTTTTTGAATCCAGAGCGAAGTGAGGGATTCTACTGTAGAATCCTGAGCGTAGCGAGGGATTCTTTGGTAGAATCCCGAACGTAGCGAGGGATTCAAAGTACGCCGCCCGAGCCAAAAATATATTTTGCGCCCGAGTGATACACTCTACTTTTCATCACCCACTATGAGAAAATAAAAAGCGCCTCGTATTTTATTGTAATATTATTATACGGGTTAAAAAAAATGCAAGTTAGTTACTTGAAATTATCTAATATTAAAACAACTAAAAACTTATACATATTTACATTTGAGACATTTTCGCAATTATGAAAATTATATAGAAGATTCCATTGAGAACGAAGCGAAAACATGTGAACGCATCGTGGAAAACATTAAATACAACCTACAGTTAATACATCCATGCCACTGTCCGAAAAAAAAAACAATCTATAATTTTTATTCAGCCAGCGACGCGGCGGGCGTGACTATGGGCCGTCATTCCAGCCAGTCTTTATTCAAACACTATTTGCGTTTGATTTCTTTGGTGCAGAGCACTAAGATGTTCCAAATTCAAAAAGTGCGCGGCAATGTTCTTTGCGGCGCACTTAGATGTTCCAAATTCAAAAAGTGCGCGGCAATGTTCTTTCCGGCGCACTTATAAAGAGGATTAAAAACTCATTTCTGCCCGCTAAACGTTCCCTATAGAAAACACCAGTTTTGGGCGCACTTAAAGGCGAACCAAGTCGTCCTTTTCGAATAGGTGGGATGAAAAGTAAGTTTTTGCGTCAACAATCCACTGGAAAAACACTAATAAATATGAATATGTACAAACAAAAAATGTTAGTCATCTAAAATCATGTTAACCACAAATTAATTCAAAGTAAATTAATATTTTGAAATAAAATAAATTGTTGAGGCAATTTAGGTGGAAGGTTCATTTCCATGCGGCCGTACGTCCAAACAGGCCGGTGAGGCGGGCCGGACGTCGCGTGACCGGCCCGGACATTCCCCACCCTCATTACCACTTTAAATAACACTATTCAGACCAAACTATTGTATTTAGTAAAAAGTGTATTAGAAAATTACGATTCTAAGAATTTTGTAAGCGGGGTAAGTAAGTCTTTTTTTCAAATAGCGTAGAAGAACGAAACGCAGAGATTTGATGTAAAATCTTTTTTCAACGTTTTTAAATATAAAAACTGTATTATACCCTGTATTGTTAAAGATAAAAATAAACCTAACAAACATTATGAAAGGTACTATCAGTAACAGTCTATAATTACAGAGCTCTATCACTTGATGGGTTACATATTTTTGGTAACATGAAAAAACCGAGTATTAAGTTCCCGGGATTCAATTACCGGACAGATAATAATAGCGTCGATTGTATCGGTTCCTAATTAGAATACGTAATTACGTTGTATTGATAACGTAATTACTGTTGTCTTTTTATCAGTTTGTTCAAATAACCTATTTTCTTCCATAATTATTTTCGAAGTGTCCATCATAATTATTTCACAATACCTATGACGTATTTCGATATAAGTAGTAATAGTAAAAAAACATCAAAAAACCAGTTTTTGTTTGTTGAACTCCTAACACACGCATTAATTTTTATTTAAAATAAATACTAAAAATGCTAACGGTCGTCTGTCGTCCAACACAGTGATATGAAATTATGTATTATTTATGAATAGGTGCCTGTACAAATGTACATGTTAGGTGTGAAGACAATACCTAACCAACCGCTGCAGACTGGAATAATCTGCTAAATTGCACAAACGATGGGGGAATACTTGCAACCCTTCATGATCGCACTGTGGTGGCTAGCTTTAAATACAATGCCAACTGTATACCTATGTGGCTCGGGCTATACAGAGCTAGCCCAGCGGGCACTATTGATAACAGACGGGGCTCCACCACGCATTGTCAGGGAAAAACACAATGAAAACTACACACACATAGATAGTGGAAAGTGGAAAGAAATTATATTTTTCTCGAGATTCATATAAGTAACGGAACAATAGGCTGTACGTATATTTTTATAATTTACGATCCCTTTCGACGAAAATTCAGCAGTGCTGGCTGGTCCTTATCTAACACATTCTTATCATAACACTTCGTCACGGTTTACATATTTATATTTGAATAACAAACACAGCATAACAAAAGATCCTTAATCGTATCTGCCTTTACCGACGGCTGCGGCACATACAATATGCCAACATTAGATGTGACTCCATCCACAATCGGTGTTGCCGTCCGGCGCGGGGGCGTATGATTAAAAATCGATAACCATGCGTCACATTTCTGCTCACACTTATGTATTGTTGATCCTCTATTGTGATCTGAACCAATGTTATCTGTTACAACATTTACAACGCTTTTAGTACGTCGGTAATCCCAATCAGTGAGGATTTCATCATTTCCTTTTGTTGAACCCTTATCTCGACGAAATTTTTTGCTCCAAGCTAGGGTACGGACAGTTTTAATAAATAAACATCTGTCGGCTAGAGATTTGTTGACTGAAATAGAACTGACGCAGACTACAATATCCATCCATACAGACAGCTGGCTTCTCAAACATAGGGAAATAGTTAAGTATCTATCTAATCAAGAAGTTGATACGCGAATAGGATATTTAGATATTGCATACTTGATGTTCAAGTAGTTGAATAGGAAGTAGGAAGTACATTAGTTGCTATTCAAAATGTCAGTTTATACGATTAATGAAGCTACTGATGTTTAAACTATGCTGTGTTTATGAAAGATTAAACAAGCCTGACTAATGACTAATAGTAACAGCTTATGGCTCACGTTGGATGCAGATGCGATGATTATTTTTTTTTTATAAAATGCACCTAGTAACAGGACTCAAGATAAATATAAAATTAGACAGAACTTAAAAAGTAGAGTCGATAACTATAGCATTTTCATTCACAAGTTTCAGTATTTTTTTTTTCTCGTGAAACAGTATCTTGTTATTTTTTCTGCCTTCGTTTTAAATTGTAAACAATAAATAGGTAGGTACTGTAAATTACCTTACAGTTATTTTCGGCAGCCGTTAATCACAATTTCCAATAATTGAAACATAATTTTTAGTGAAGCTCTTTAAAAAACTCAATCATAAACACAAGTACGCACGTTTCACCAATTTATAACTGTTGGCATGTCAATGAAAGTAACGTTAATGAGTAATTGAGTGTAATTAAGAGTAACACGCCACCGCACCGGCGCGACGGGTTACATGCTCGAAAGTATTGTTGTAAACATCTATTACATCATTATAAAAACTAAGACCTATTCGCCTCGATCCCTATAGTTCTCCTATTTAAAGTCCATATTGAAATCTTTTGTTTTAGAACTCATACCACGTTATACCTTTTAAGAGATTATTTTATTTCGGCCTCGTGACTGCTTCTTATATTTTTTTAGGATTTCGTCTGAGCCTGAACCCTTATAATGGCATATTCGTCCCTTCATATGTCACTAATGTCACATACCTACTCGTAGTTCTTTCAATATTACGGGTTTGATGAAAATTCACAAGGAAATCCTTTCATCGTAATATCCATTTGGATGGGAAACTGAAAAATGATTCTGGAATTGTACTCTTTAATCATTGCGAGCTTAGTAGAGCGTCGCTGAAAAGATCTTTTAAAATAAAATGAAACAAATTCGCCTCAGATCATTTTTTATTTTGACGTTTTGATTACAAGCTATGAGCCCCCAAGTCGTTTGTCCTACCCTTGTTCTCTATTAAAGCATTTCTTGTAATATAAATAGAATGGTATTAAGTGAACAAATATTCGGCAGCCTCTTGGCTATTCGTCTTTTGTTATATTTCATCCTCAACTAGCTTGATAGTTTCTGTCTACTTACTTTTTTGGCTACGTACCATATCGTTATTTATACACGCTATACATATTGTTGGAATCCAGACAAAGCATTTTTATGGCTCCTAGTGAAGGCGTAACACTCTTATTTGGGCGATGGTCGCAAGCTCGTTCTTCTCATAGTTTGGCGACACCATTATGGCATTCTGAGCGCGAGTGAACAATAAATCTCCCTGGGGCTCCGCAATGTATTCTGCATGCAGGCTACTGCGCTTCGTAGCCTGGCAATTATTACTCTCTGTACGAGATTGCTAAGTTACCAAGCCACTGTAAGTACCGGAGCTAGATTTTTAAACAGCTTTAAAAATAGAGGTTCTTTTTCATGCGTACCAGGAATATTATGCACCGTGCTCTTTTGTGTCATTCTTCGCTATTGCACCTAATATCAGTTGCGTCTTTATGTGTTTACAAGTATCCTTTGTCCGTGAATTTCCAAGAAACTGCTGAAACGACTGCAATGGAAACTGTTTTTGTCTTATTGCACATGGGTCAACTTAGGTCATCTAAAAACATTCTCGGCTCGCAAGAGCGTCGCTTGGTAGATGCCTTTTAAATTATATTCGCATTTAAAGACTGGTTTAATGAAATTGATATAAGTAGCCATAGGTAGTTGCTATGTGCAGATGTTAATTAGACAGATTATTATCTGTTATAATTTTTACAATTCTATCATTTTATGCATGTTGCTCATCCTACGCTAGATTTTTGATAAAAACAAACCTTAGTAATAATACAAATTAGCACCTTTCAACGCACTGACTGACTCTATAGATATTTTTGCACGACCCTACATAACGTAGATACCACGCAGCTTAGACCTACTGCGCATTTAACAATCAAAGCTTTCAAACCTGTTTAAATATTTTCAAGTATGTGCAAGCGCTGTTAACATAAACTGTGAAGTGAGCGTGTACTAAACACTACCGCTAGACCGTAGCTGTACCTCCTCAAGTGACCGAGCGATGTTCTACGAAGTCATCAAGTGGCCGCCTTCACTAAACTTATCAAAACTTTACTGGTATATAGATGATGGCCGGGAAGCAATAAAATGTCTGCCTGGATTGGATAGGAACTGGCGCGCCTGTGTGCAAATGATCCGGCGCGGCGTACGCCGAAGGACGCGGCCGCATTCCGGCGCGCACCACTACACCGAGATGACACACATACCGACACGTCGCCGCTGTGTGTGTGCAACAACACATTAATGCTAAAGTACATAAGGCACTTTTGCAGTACCGTAAAATGCTGTAACATTGCCTTTATAGCTCAACATTGCCTAAATTCAAAAAAGTTAAATTATTCCCGCTGCGAAATGTTTTTTACTGTCTATGGTATTACTAAAAGAAAGTCGGCAATCTCTATGGCAACATTCGATCATACATCACTCCAAATTTTAGTTAACAAACTGTCAGTGTCAGTTTCATTGTCACTGCGGATACTCGCTTTTTACCGGCTCTCAGGAAAATTTAATTTTGTGAATATTTATGCTTTATTTTCTAGCGTAATATGTTATATAGCAAAGGAAATATGCTCTTTTACGTATTTAAACTGTTTTTTCTGTATTATATCTTAATTTAAACCGTTAAATCATGGTCGGCAAAGTTGTGTCAGATTTTCGCAACTTTTTACTCAACATTATCTAGGGTTAGGGCTGCCACTTTAAATTTTTTCAACAAACTCTTAATCGATCGTGGTTTTGCTTGTGTAATTGTTTTTTTGTAATTGATCTAAAAACGTTTTATAGAAGCTAGAACTATTGTTCCTTGATTTATCATGATCAGAAATTAATTTTATTTAAGTCATTTATAGTACCTATGTTATCATATCGTTCGACAGATTTTAGTATACGTAATAGGTACCAACATTATTATTTTTTAAATGTTATTACCTACCAACATACTTGTTTTCCTATGAAAAAATGTTATTAGATTTTACAAAAATTTTGATTTCTTAAAAAATTATTTGAATATTAAGAAAAATTGTTGCATTTCCTTTGGGGCAGCCCTACACCGAACTCACTTTTGTATGGGAGTTTTAGAGAAACCTGCACAACTTTGCCTAGCATTGTAAAAAAAAATTTCTTGTGCTATTCAAGATTCTGTGAAGTCTGACGTGGAAAAGAACTTTATGGCAATATGGGTGTCAAATCCGTTACCAAAAAACCTATTCATTTAAAACGATATTATGACAGGCAATGTTGTAGTTTTTACCTCAACTTTGCCTACGTTTTCAAAGCAATTTTTTGGTGCTTTATAGGTGTTTTTTTTACTATTAGCAAACGTATTCCTATAGCTTAAAGTCCAATATTGCACAGTAATTGAAAAAACATACGACTTTCTTAACGATTAAAGATTTATCGAAGAAAAACGTCAAAATCCGTGCAAAGTTGCAGCATTTTACGGTACGCCGGAGTTGGCGTCGGTGTACCGCTAGCGGTGTGGAATTCCTTATTACGATGCAACACGTTGCATTCACAAAATTGTTTAGAACTGTTATGTGACTCGCACGCCCCGCACGCTGCACGTCGTCTACGCACCGCACCGTTATCGATCCACATGCTATGTTAAACCTCAAATTATTCGTGGTGTAAAGAACAGCGAGCAGATGAATATTAAACCGCAGCAGCTTCGTTCATATCGACGTGAGACATACAGGCAGAGCGGAATATCTGCAAAGCGGAAACAGTTTAATCACGCAGCGTGTACGGTGGCAGGCGCTAATCTCGCGTCGCGGGCAGCCGTCGCCGAAGCGAATCGCATACAAATGTGCCGCCAGTCAGAGCAAAAACTGCTGAATAATGTCCCCTCACAGTTGTACCACTCGTACGAGCTTTATAGCACACATAATGATGCAGTCACGGCACGCTCTATGCATTTTACAACCTTATTACTTTCGGAGAGCTTTATAATATTGTAGTTTTTATTGAGAAGCGAATGGTCGGGTGTCGGTGTGTCCATGTGCCATATTTGACACAAACAGCGATCGGATCAGCGCTGGGGTCAGGTTGCTGGCATGTGCCAAGTGCGTCACCGCCTCGGCTCGGATGACTACATGCAATGGCCACCGAGAAATGTGCACACTGTGTTACTCACCTTATTCACCTTTTTGATCTTGCTTTGATGATTGTTTTACTTTTAAGCTACAGAAGGTGACTAATGATGATTATTTTCAACCACTGCTATAAGAATGATATTTTTTATATCTGCCGGATGTAAACTATAGTAAAAATTATATCTAACTCGCAAACGTAACGTAACTGACCTGCGCAAGGTAACATTTTTCAATGAACGGAGTGACTGATGACGTTTTTTTGTTATTTACTATTCACTGTTCGGGGAAATTGCTGAGATTATCGTCATTCAATGACTCATGGCGTCTATGTCTGCATCGACAACAAACTTTTTATTATTGTCTAGTTATATTAAGTTACACTTGCACCGTAAACAGTCCGCACTTTTTGTAGACACAGAAGGCAAAAAATCTAATTGTATCTATTGTAAAGGTGGTGGTCAGGCCTGTCACGTTTGTGAGTAATCTATTCCACCGGTATTTGTAAATGTCGAACAAAAACGGAGTCGGTTTTCAATAAAACGAATTATTCAAAAGTGACGCTCTATCGGATACCCATTGATGTAGTCGAAACAGTAGCGACATAGTACAAATTATTTACATTGCCGTCGGCCGAACAATTTGGGAGCGGTATCCGGAATTTATGGAAGACAACTGCGCTCGTCATCGTGGCTTTGTTTGCGGGCGGCTGTGAGCTGCCGGTAATCAGACGAGCCGGGACGGATTAGATGCGGTCGACGGCCGGGGGAGGCCAAAGATGTGACTGCGACTAGTTGAAACGTCTGGCGGCTCGTAATTTGCGGAGCCGTCGCCGTCGCAAGGGTTGACCTCGTCTGGTGATCGCCCACTCAATTAAGATTTTCACTTATCCAGACTGTCTTAATTGTAATTACAGATTATTTGCGCATTGGCAGATTGTCTACAGATCTATAGTTCCAAACAATAGTTATTTTCAAAACCTTTTACATTCAACAAAGACATTGATGACACAAAAATGTTATTCGCTCAATAAAGTCTGGAGAGCGTAAAACCGGTGGTCGTTCAATGCTTTTAGTGAAACCCCACTTTATTTGATCCTGGACGCTCTTACTAAAGTCGAGGAGTAGCTACAGGGAGCAATTTTATTGCCTCTTATTGGCTAACGTTCAAAGTGACAACTTTAAAGACTGTAAGAACGTATTGGTGTTGAAACCTACTTAGGTACTAATCAAAGCACTGGCTGTTCTGAATTTTTTTTTTTTTTAATTTTTATCTTGCTTCTTTTGTTTTTTCTACTTATGTCAGTCTCTTATAATATACTACCAGATCAATACAAGTTCCTATCTGTTTTATTCTTAAAACCTTAAAGTAATAACTGCAACTCTGTGTAGGCTCAAGTGCCTACAGGTTATGGTACCAGCACTTAAGGTTCGAAGAAACTAAACAAAGATGGAAAACAAGTCACAGGTACAACCTCTTATTTCCATGATTGAAGAAGACCAGTCGTCGGTGCCGCCGCCACAGCCATCTTCAGCAGTAGTGGCCACCCACAGCACGCCGTATTTTGCCAAACTAGAAGGTAGCTGTAACTACGCGACCTGGAGCTTCGCAATGAAAATGTACCTCGTTGATAATGATCTGTGGGACTGCGTGAATGCGACGACTTTACAAGACGCTCAAAAAGATGCGAAGGCCAGGGCAAAAATTTGCCTGAGCATCAATGAAAATCTGTATCCTGTGGTTATGACAGCGTCAACGTCAACAGAAACTTGGAAACGCTTGCGAGATACCTACGCGGATAGCAGCCTGGGGAGACGGCTGAAGCTTATGAAGAAAATACTAACCATCAAGCTTGAAAGTTACTCAAACGTGGAGGCCTACGTGAACGATGTACGCCATGTGCAGCAGCAATTGATTGCTATTCAAGCTGGCCTTGACGATGAACTTGTTGGAGTTATTATGCTGGCTGGTCTCGGCGACATCTACAGCCCCATGGTGATGGCAATAGAGCACTCCGGAACCCGGATTACTAGTGACTCGATTGCATCAATCCTGCTCAAGGAGGAACGCCGAGATACACCTACTGCATCAAGTGCTCTGATGTCTAATATAAATAGTATGCCTGCGCGTAATTTTAATGAAGTGTCGTGTACATACTGCAAAAAGTTAGGCCACGTAGTGTCTCAGTGTAGGAAACGCATAAACCTAAACCGAAACAAGAATAATTCATCCTCATCCTCTTCCTCCCATGTGTGCAACAATACATCTGACGTTACACTTTCATCTTGTTTTAATCATACTCTTACAGGCTTTACTACCCCCTCAATGTGTACCTCTACCGAATGGTACGTTGACTCTGGTGCTACAGCTCATATGACTAACAAGAATGATTGGTTCTTGGACCTTAAACAGGAATCTAAACCAATAACTGTTGCCAATGGTCAGCAAATTCAAAGTGAAGGCAAAGGTACCGTTTCTGTGAATATTTCTGATAGATTTAAGCAAATTCCTGATGTCTTATATGTTCCTGACCTAGCTACTAATTTAATTTCGGTTCATAGCCTAGTTCAGGAAGGGTTAGTAGTCATATTTTCACCAATAGGTGCCTCAATCCTTTTGAAAGATGACTGCAAGGTGACAGGCTCTGTCGTTGCAACTGCGTCAAACCATAATGGTATGTACAGATTAAATTTGGCAGAACACAAAGCCGCTTGCACACAAGTGAGAGAGTCTGCATTACTATGGCATAGACGTCTCGGCCACCTGCATCCTAGAGCCCTCAATATATTAAAAAATCGAGCCGTAGGTATAGACTATACTAGTCTATCATTCAGTGAGTTGAATAAAACCTGCGTGCCATGCCTACAAGGCAAAATGTCTAAGAGACCATTCAAAAATTCACTAAGTAGGTCTAATTCCAAATTGGAATTAATTCATTCAGACCTTTGCGGACCTATGAGTACGCATTCATGGGGTGGAGCACTTTACCTACTTACATTTACAGATGATTTCACGCGTAAGACTTTCGGCTACATGCTAAAATCGAAAAGCGAGGTCTTCAGTAAATTCGTTGAATTCAAGAACCTTGTTGAGAACCAAACCGGTCTCAAAATCAATCAAAACTTTTCGCTCCGACAACGGTACAGAGTTCGTAAATCATGACATGACCCAGTTCTTTAAGGAAAATGGTATTGTACATCAAACCACAGTTCCGTATACCCCGCAACAGAACGGAGTATCTGAGCGTGTTAACAGAACCGTTGTCGAAAAAGCTAGATCTATGCTCCAAGACTCTGGCTTACCACGAGCATACTGGGGTGAAGCTGTTTCTACGGCGATCTACCTCAAAAATCTCTCACCAACGCAAGCACTCAACAACAGAATTCCTGAAGAGATGTGGACTGGGAAGAAAGTGAATCTACATCACCTACGAGTTTTTGGCTGTGAAGCGCATGTCCTAATCCCGAAGGAGAAGCGCAAGAAACTCGACTGCAAGACTCAAACCTGTATCTTTGTTGGCTACTTAACAGATACAAAAGGTTATCGTCTTGTCAATCCCCAGAATCCCAGAAGCATTATCATCGCGAGAGATGTCCACTTTGTGGAAGAAAAACATGTGGACAATCAAAGCTATATTCTCATGCAAGTGGGTGTATACAACCATCAATCGAACCTGGTGTAGAAACCACACAGATTTTAGATCCTCAGTCTAATAATCTAGAATTCTTTAACTCGGTTACTCAAGATTATCCAGCTATACCCCATCTACAACCTACACAAGTATCAACTGTTCAGCCTCCTATCGAGTTTCTTGACGAGCGTCCTGCTAAGCTTCTAACTGAGCCTACTACTGATACTTTTATTGAGCCTGCTATTGAGTCTCCTAATGAATAAACCCAATAAAGATATAATCTAATCTCCTACCCTCAGACTTACAACGGACATAAGGTACCCTCTTCGAAGCATTTATTGTAACAAAAAAAGATTACGCTCTGAATTCCTTGACAGCGAGCCACAGACCTACAAGCCTCACGCACACTAAGCGGATTGCCAGCTTATCGTCTTACAGACATACTCACCTATTTTTTCAATAGCAAAAAATAGTTTTAAAAGTATAAGAATGCTTATCGAGAGAGAAAAAACTACAACAAAGCCCTGATCCTTGAGGCTTTCCTCGTGGGTTTTTCGAATTCCGTGACTCAAATAATTAAGTCCCCAAGATGGGGTCGCTGGGTGAAATTATACATTGTTATTGCCACCATAAATCTCATTTTGGGTGAACGCACTCGCTCAGAATAACAAATAAAGACAACAAAAATTTCATATCACATCATAGCCCTGAGGCGCAAATGTTTTAACTACATAACTACGAACCTTCCTGTGTTCATGTGTTGTGCTCGTAACTTAAACAATATGCTTCGTGGTGAAGGCTTCATGCTTATTCACCCGTGCTGTGCAGCAGATTCTGATAGACAAATTACTAGAATGTAAAGTGTTATTGCAAATGGCAATAAAATAACGTTCGTCTATTACCCTGATGATGTTGTAATAGCAGTATCTTCGGATTAAATGCTCCAAGTTCTTTGACTATTAGCGTCCCTTAACCTCAGTGCAAATGGATCTCTCTTTTCTTTTCTTAAAATTTTCCTTTGAACTTAATTCTCATCCACAGGGAATTGTGAAACGCTGAACTGTCTTGAAACTCCTTGTGAATTTAATTATCATTCGCGTCAAAATGTTGGTGGCAATCATCGTAAATTCTGGTTTACGATATTCTCATTGAAGAGGTAGTATAGTGCTGTGGTTAAAAGAGCTAGCTTTGTTCGTGATTATCATGATTATCCAAGTAATGTTGTATGATGAGTCAAACCTTGTGCGTAAGTGTTATTGTAAATACGTTTGCCTACACAGTAGTTAAGCTGAATTTCCGGACACATTGTAAACCATTATGTAGCCTGTACTCTTAATCGTTTTTAAATTCTCCCAATACGCAATTACATTTACAAATCTAATAAAAATAGAAACTAGCCAGATAAGATACGCATAGTTACATGTAGACAAGTAAAACTCCATATAGATCTATGTAGTACATTATGTGCATGTATAAGGTATTCTAGTCGTTTGCGAAAGTCTGCAGACACGCTTCGTCACGGCTCTCGGCACACAGATGCCAATCTGTTAGAGTCATATGTCTACGTCAGTGGCGTGATGCAACATTCGGAGTCCCAAGATATACCAGCATCTGTTATGCTCCTGGCTTTGCATCCATTCATTAAAAAATAACCAATCTAACTAGGAGCTGATCTGAATCTTTGAAATGTTATCTGCTTCCCATGTAAAGAACATATCATCGTATTTACCTTGAAGCTTCCTTGTTAACCACGTATTGTACCCTTTAGTTTAAAGACTAAATTAAAAATACTGCACACAGATACAGTGCATAAAACCAGTTAGCTCTGATTCGCATCTGTTTTTTAACTTTTCGACTGCGCTCCGCTAAAAAAGGAGAGGTTATCAATTACCACTAGACTAATGAGGCAATTATTTTATTTTTATAAATTTATGATTTGTAACTACCTCACTAACTTGCGACTGGGTGAACCGATTTAAACTTTCTTTATTCAGGCGTCGAAGAGCTGGTGCTTCCACGAACGGAGGACTAATTTTGGAGGACGAGCTAAAATTGTTGCAATAGAGGACGAAGCGTCAAATATTGTAGGTAAACTAATTAAGCAGTAAAATGGTTTTAAAATTAAATTATACCTGGCTTGCCTCCCTCGCTAGGGTATAAACCGGCAGGAATATGTTTGCGCGCCATGCATTATCGAAACAAATGGCCGCTTTGCAGTGAAAGTTGTACTGGCTACAATATCACGACAGCTTCATTTATTAAATGTTTTCTTATGGCTTTATTTATCCCATTGCAAATAGTACAATTCAAACTAACCTAAGCCGTGCATTGTTTTATGCTATTCAACATAAGACGGCTTTCAAATTTAATACGATGCAGTGGAATTGATCCGAAAATCGGTTCCATCGTGAACATTGTTTACTAATCACTATTAGTATTATCCCACCTAGTTACATTCCATTGCTATGCTGCACGTGCCTTAAACAAAATATGTATAATTATTTATGGAGATGTAGAACTCACTATAGAAATATCTAGTGGCTTTACTAGAAGCTGACGAGTTTATCGGTTACCTATACATTTAAGCGCACGAAATAATAGCGTCATTGGAAAAAAACTCGAAAGCTTCTCTATTACATGTGCACCGCCTCAAAAACAACCACAAGAAAGCCTAAAATAACTGTGGCACTTACAGTTCTTTTGCATTGTTCCCAGAGCACCGGCGGCGGTTGTCGCTCAGCGAGCAACCGTGCGGGCGCCGAAAGAAAAGTTTTTTAGGTTATTTTACCCGTTTTTTGTGGTTGTTTTTGAAGGCGGTCGCTATTACCCTGATGATTTTTGTTAGCAAACTTTTCCAAGCTGCGCTCCGCTCAGTGCGGTCCATAGCCGAACTTGTTACACTCATCCACAATGAGGAAATGAACTTCCACTATAAAAATATCATTACCAGATGATGGCAATCATTAAACTGGTTTCGATACTAAATAGTGACGTTAAACTTAACTTTATTAGGCGTCCAAGAGACACGAACGGAGGACTAATTTTGGACACAGTAGTTAAGCTAACAATTGTTGCAATAGCCTGAGGACGATTCGTCAAAGCATTGTATTTAAACTAATTAAGCAGTAAAATAGGTTTTAAAATTAAACGCATAGTTGCCTATAGCCTCCCTCGCATATACGGTATAAATGTGCAGGAATATGTTTGCCGCCATGCATTATCGAAACAAATGGCCGCTTTGCAGTGAAAGTTGTTACTGGCTTTGCATCCACATTATCACGACAGCTCATTTATTAAATGTTTTGCTTGTGACTTTATTTGAATCCCGTTTCACGTAATAGTTTACAATTCATACTTACCTACAGCCGTGCATTGTTTTATGCTATTCAACATACTTTCAAATTTAATACGATGCAGTGGAATTGATCCGAATACCTCCATAATTACTGTTTACTAATCACTATTAGTATTAACCACCAGTCTACATTCCATCGAGGGCAAATTATGCACGTGCCTAGTTTAAACAAATCTTCATATGTATTCAAGTACTTATTATTCATGGAGCTGATGTAGAACTCACTTTAGAAATATTATGTGGCTTTTCTAGAACTACAAGCTGACGACTTTATAGGTATCGTTCCCTACGAAATAATAGCAGTTTTTTGAAAAAAACTCGAACGGCTTCTCTATGTATTTAGAATGGTTGCATTTAAACTAAATTTCATGTAGAAAGCCTAGGGTAAAATAACCTAAAAAACTTAACAGTTCTAAAAAAGTTTTCAAGAAAAGTTAGGTTATTTTACCCTTTTTTGCGGTTGTCGCTCAGCGAGCAACGCGGGTGCGGGCGCCGAACTTGTTACGGTCGCAATGCGGCAATTATTCCACTATAAAACTAACGGGCGCAGGCGCAGTGCGCGTAACTTTATTAGCGCGCATAGGACACGAACGAGCGCTAATTTTGGAGCGACAGTAAAACAAAGCGGCGGTAAACTAATTAAGCAGCAGTTATGCGGCTTGCCTATGCCGGCCGCAATATGTTTGCCGCTACCCGCCGCCGCAGCCGCAGCAGTACGCAGCGGCTCCGAGCCCTTACACGCAGCACCAGGTGAGTCAAATAAACTGCTCATATAGCAGCAATCCAGGCAACCAGTGATCAAAATTCAATATTTTCGATACGCGCAAAAATTAGGATGTCTGTGTGGTTTTATGGTGGTTGAAATAACATTCGATACCTACCCGATGAATAAATCCACATCAAAAACTACTACAGTCGCGACTAGTGATAAAATTATTCGTCAAAGCACCTTTCAACAAACAAAAAAATAGGTACCTACTAAAGATATTCCGCCTTGGATAGCAACTAAACCGCAATAACGCGAAAATTGAAGGAATAAGAACTAACCACAGTAGAGCTGTATAAAATAACCAACACAACCTTAGATTTGTTCACTTCGGCCTTTTCCATCTGCACTTATATTGCGTGTATTCTTGGAAACTCATATATCTGCCACAATCCCCAATGTAACGCGATATTAATAATACGTTTCATAATAGGTCTTGTAATAATAACTTCCGCGGTACATTATGTTTATCCTTCTTCCGGCATTCTTTCAGTGAGTACATGACTGTGAATCATAGAGCACTTACTATTTTTGTACCGGCCGGCACACGTCTTGAATCTAACCCGTGCTCTCGCTTCGTGTTGTAGGGCAAATTGTTGCATATGATGCGCCTGTATTGTTTTCTCTTCTTCATTAGATATTGAAGTCTTGTTATTATTACAGATGACGTAACAGTGCTCACCTTTCATTTGTGGCTTAATTCTTGCCAATAGATTTCAGTTTTTCAGACATTTCGGCGTCCCATCACTACGAGAACCGCGCAGTTTATTTACGTAAAAATTAAAATTAAATATCTGAAATGTCAAAGTTTCGTAGAGGAGTTCCCGTAACATTTCATGTGCCTGAAACTTAAGAAGTTCTTCACTGAAATATCCCTTAACCTTTAACAAAATACTTCGTATAAAATAAAATCGTAGCATCACAGCAGGCTATCTACAAGATCGATAAAGTATTCGCATGAGAAACTCCGCTTCGAATAACTTCGTGCAGTCAATTATGTTGGCACCAAATACGTCCATCAATATCGCACCCCCATTCTGTCTCCTTGTACTGAGCGCAAGTATCCCATAAATAGTAGAATCTTTAGCCGGCGCCATCTTCTGCATGTTCTAATGAGGTGTGTTTAAGTTTACGATCGGGTTTACGAGCGCCGGCGGCCGGAGGTTCCGCTGTCCGCCGGACCGCGACCGTTTCCTTAATGTTGTGAAACGTTTTCCTTTCATTCAACTAATAAGTGACTATCAACTTAACTTTCTTTAATGTAAACAACATCTCTGCTTAAATCAATAAGTGTGAATTCTAGTTAGCAAGTGGCAAACCCCTGGCTCCGTGGCAACATTGCTTACGGCTCTGGACTGGATAATTAACCGCGAAGTCGGCTCGTTGACATCGCTCCATCAATTTCTACGCCCGCCACGGCTATAGCTCGTTATGCATTACACACAAACAATATTATGTGATTAATGTCTTCTTGGAGCACTTAAAACAACACAACTAAATCGTGATTTGCATAAAACTAGTTAATTTAGAAGTTTGCTCTGTTTATCGTGGGGTTTGAACTCGTACATTGTTTTCCTTGCAAAATATTATCGGGAGATTGATAAATTGTTACAATATTTTCTTTAAAAAAATCGGATTTTATTAATCCCTAGGTGTAGACGTGGTGATGAATTCTTATAGCTTATCAAACAAAACAGATTTAGTATAAATATTTTCCAACAAATAGTTGTGTGATTCTTTGTGTACAATCACAGTTTTGTGTAAAGTGTCATCGAACAGAGAGCTTACTGGGCTGTTTACGAGGCGACACAAACCAGATGTTGCACAAAGAGCGGCTGCACCTCACCACCCTCCTCCACAAGAAACTCGTAAAAGGAATTTCTCGCGCCCTTATCGCTTTTAGAAATAAAATGTAGCTCCCCGAGCCGTACGTGTTTTATTACAACGCGTCTCCTTCAGGATTTATCTCATGGTCGCCGCGCCGATACTGAACTCGTTTTTTTAGACCGAGAAACATTTGAAAAAGAACTTCGCTTATGCGATTTGCTCTGCTCGAGTTTTCCTTTTACTTGTGCAATTTTATATCGTGGTTAAGGTGATTGCTTCGATGTAGCCCGCGAAATTCAAATTTTTTTACGTTTTTTGCAATTTGCAGGCCAGTGACATGTTGTAACTTTATAAATATTTGTGTTGCGCAAATAACAAGTATAATTTTAAATATAAAAATTGTCAAAAAATTCGCTCCATCAGCTCTCACATAGAAAAGGTGCATCGTAGTTAGATTTCGGAGATTTTAACATGATGCACCTTTTCTATGTGAGAGCTGATGGAGCGAGTTTTTTGATATTTTTTATATTTAAAATTATACTTGTTATTTGCGCAACACAAATATTTATAAAGTTACAACATGTCACTGGCCTGCAAATTGCAAAAAACGTAAAAAAATTTGAATTTCGCGGGCTGGTTGGAGCATCCCCCTTAAAGATCCGCTGTAGGAGTTCTGTCTTGAGGGATTACCGATAGATATTTCCGTTCCTCTCTTTACTTTCCTAATCTATTTGTCACGTTTTTAAATTCGATAAGATCAAACAATTTAATGTGTATGTCTTATAAAAGAACATTAAAAAACGTTTTGTTTTCCGATAAAGTAATCGTAGTCGTAAATAGTTGACTTATCAGTTCCGACGATTCTTAACTGTCGTTGTAACGTTACGTTGAAGCGGGCAATTACAGGTTTGTTTTAACTTTAATGCCGGCCTCGTGTCTTCAATACCGTAACAGACGCTACGTTGAAAATGTAAAAACTAACACTTAAGTGCATTTGTGATAAAATGAATAAACGGGCAATTTCCGCTGTGAAACTAGGAAGTGGTTCATCTTAAATACATTTAAATATTTCTGGATCGATCCTGTGTTACAATAAAAACCCTGTGACAGTAGTAATCAGTTTATTGTCCCAGTTTTTAGTGAACACGACTTTGATTGGACTTCGCCGTCCCCAGCCTGTAGTCGTAACATATATCTATGACCGCTTGATTAATGGTCGGAATATGTCAGCTGTCAGGGCTGTCACAACTCCGGAGCTTGTTAGATCCATCGCGCCCCTTCCCAAATATGGCAGCCCTAAATAGAGGTTACGTTTTTTAGTAAAGGACCCAACGTTTTTATCGTAAGGAGTGACAGAAGTGTCTGAGTGTAATACTCTAATGCGTTTTACGTCCGAGCCCGCCCTAATCCGCCGGTAGCTCTCTCTGTGGCGATACCCGACGAGGATGTTCTCATATTTCTGTTTTATTTACCACGGTGATGTTAATATCTAAGGTTCACGAGGAAGGCTGCGGCCGAGATTAAGGTAGTAATTCCTTTCCTCGTTTCCATTAGAATCATCTAGGCCAAAGCTAGTCGAGTTCCTGGCCACTTCATTTTCACACGCACGCACTCAAAGATTAGGTATGCTGATATATTTAAATGTATTCGCTACGGAGAATTTTTTTTTTGTAAATGAAATTACCACATTTATTTTGGAAGGTTTCGCTGCCGTATAATTTATATTTAGAAGATCCTTTTTCAATGTCGAACACGGTAATGCGTATAACTGCGTCTATTTTATAAATGAGGCAGGGTCATCAATTACATCCCAAGCAACGATTGATGAATACCGGCGGCGTGAAAGGTTCTCCGAATATTCCCAAATAATTTTGCTATTATCTAATCACGTGATGTGCATGTGTTGACTTTGTGAGTATAATAGTTTATTTCGGTACAATGGGGCAGAGCACGTCTCACGTGTGCCACCCTCCCATAAGTCGGGGTGAAAGTATAAATAAACAAGGCTTGCTGATATCTGTCATCCAAGGAATTAGATTTATTTCGCCTCTGGCGGAAGTTGAAGGACCCTAGCCCTCGTGAACAGCCGCGGAAACATAGTATCAGTCTCCTCTGACGGATATTATCCTAATCCAAAAGGTAAAACGAAAAAAATTGATGTTTGATGCGCTTGCGACAATTTTTTTTCTTTGTGTGCTTCTACACGTAATTGAAACGGTCTACAATTTTCTTATTTCGGGGAAGAGTCTTCTGCAAATGTTTAACATAATGTAAGTTACATCATATTGTTTTTATAGGGTAGGGTAGCGTCGGCGGTGAAACTTGTCCAATATTGTGAACTATAGGTCGGGTCAAAAGACGCGGAAAAAAGAATCAATTTTTTTCTCTGGTAGGGGTGATGTTTTTTTGTTGAATTATGTTAATGTTGGTGTGACAGAGGGTAGGGCCGCCCGGCTGCGGCCGCTACCGATATTTAAATTCGTCCATACCAGTCTTCTAAATCATTTGCCTCTGCCAATGGTTTTATTTTTCTGCCTCTACATCACAACGGTTTTTTATTGACTTAAATAGATGATGATGAATGTGCCTTAGCCTTTGTATGACTAGATGTTTCCTCCAGTTCGACATTGCAAGCAACATTTAGTGCTTGCTAATCAGTGCAAACGTCGGAACACTAAAGGTAATTAATTTCTCCAGTCCATCACGCCGAAGCCTATCTACTCGAGTATTCTCGCTTCAATTATCTCGTAGCAGCATTATTTATCTCTGCATTTGTTGGTTAGTTACGACTTTTCAGGTGTGAATTATATAGTACCTTAATTGCAGTAGCAGTCCTGTTAGGCTTAATTACTAAAACATTTAATAGTTACGTTTACCAACCTAGTTGCTAATGACCGTTAATTCCCTAACCTCAAAAGGCAATTTTTACACAATCTAAATATACGTAGTCACTCATCAAGTGGACTGTCTCGCCGTAGTAAATGGCGAACGAATTGATCGATTTCCTGATTGAATCGACGATAAAACAAATGGAGTGCTCAATTTAAATAGATTGAATGGGATTTATGTTTCATTTCGTGAGCTTCGGTGTGAATCAGTCGGATCCCGCGCTTTGAATTCGCCGGCCACTGCAACAGCGGCCGCGCGGCTGCTTTAAAATTGAAACCGGAATTTCATCGTTTATAAAACTCATTATAAAATTCGGGCGGATGGGTTCACACCAATTTCATGTTCCTAATTAACGTAGAGCGGGTAATTCGAATGCAGTTACAATAGTTTGTACTGTTTGCGTGCTCGCCGGCCATGTGACGTGGTCGGCGGTACCGCGCACGCACGCGCTGCGCTATCGAGCCGGGACCAACTGTTGAGTGCTATCTCCCGCCACCCCATGCCTTTGAGATACAGCTCCCCTCGCGGCCCTCCCACGCGCGACGCGTGACGTCATCACCCACAGTCATATGCTCCAGAGTCCCGATGGGCAACGGCGACGTGTGCGTTCACGTTACATCATTAAATTTTACTGTGGACAGAATTAAAATCGCATGTTTTATTGCCATGTTGATTGCCGGTAGCGCGGCGCGGCGCTGTGCGACGGCTACGCTTGCAACAGCTGATGTTACATTCGAGTCACTTTTGTAATAAGCTGGCTTTTGCTGTCGAGAGAGTCGAGGCACATCGTTCATGAATTCTTCTATGAGAGTTCTTTTAAACTGGATGCTTCAACTGGAATTACATAGTAGAAATTAAGTATTAAAATTATTTTCCGACTACTTCTGAATTCCTTTTCAGTTTCAGTCTCTTTCACCGTCTTACCACTGTGAACTTATAACTATCTATTCGTCTATACAGTGTGTCCAGACTCCAGACATGAACTAGCGATACTTGAAGGGGATATTGCTTTAAAAAAAATCTTACTCCAACACCTCGCGAATGGCGGCCATTTTAGTTTTTTGATTTGGCGAACTGGGGTATGTACCTACAATAAAATGCAAATATATTTTTATTCAAGAAACATTGAGGCATTTCAAAACTTACGAAAGTTTCTAAATAATAATTATGTAAAAAGGACCAAAAACGTGGGCAAACACGAAATAGTACATACATGCAAATGAGTTTATAGCAAAGTCAAACGTTGAGGCATTTTAAAAACTTACGAAAGTTTTCTAAATATTATGTAAAAAGAACCAAAAAACGTGGGCAAACACGAAATTGTTTAAAAAAATTACCCACTGATTATTTCCACATTTTATGCTCTATCTCGAAAAGTACCCTATATTATGCTTGAGTTTTTGCATGAAATCAAAAGTATTTGATTTAGTCTATAAAATGACATCAAAATATCACTCTACGTTAAGTATTTTAGGAGTTATTGTCACTTAAACAAAACTCTTCCTTAGCGCATGGTGTCGCATTCTTTGGGCGAGCTAAATCGTTTCAGCGTAAATTTATGAGCTGGCATTATTAACCACCACGTAAATGATCCCGACGAATCAGTGAAAAATCGAGACTATTTTCTTGTTTACCACGCTGATGAAGTTTATCCAACTTCGAAACTATTAAACAACGAATTTGTTGAGAAAAAACAATAAGATTATGGGGAACTTGTTTGTAACCTACTTATCAGTTCTTCTTGGTAGGAAAGTACGGGACATGGCAACACTACAAAAAATAAGAATAATGTTTCAAGCACATATTCTGAAACATTTTTTGTTAGCACTTTAGTTAAAGAATATTTTTCATTAAGACTTGTACATGTTTTCTGAAAGCTTTTTAACTATGTTGTTATTTATAACAAAGTAACAACGTGTGGATTTTTTGTGATACAGCTGTAAAGCATGTCTATATCTTACTGAAAAACAAGTATTCGATATACTTGAGTACTAAAACTTCGCCACAAAATACACCTAATCACGGCTCTACCAAACACACAAAGTAAAATTCTTCGAATTTATAACAAAAATCATTTATTCACAAAACACGTCAAAGTTTCCACAAAGCAGGCACTTACGGCGAACTTGGCGCAACTTTGACGCGTGATGATTACTTGTCATAACTGTCACCTCCCACCGTTCCGTCACTTTGTACCCGGTACATTTGACACCTGTCGAAGCTAAGCCAGACTGATTGGAACTTACTTTCAGCAGGATTTTGCGGTTCTTATAAGCTTACAAGATTGTTATTTATGTTTGCGAAATTCGCGTGTTAAGTATTGATGTAATCCGTGATTTTGAAGCGCAAAAATATTTTTTACTAAGCACTGGTTTTTATAACTTGAAAAAGGAGGTTAGAGTGGCATTGATTACTTTATGGAGGGTTGCTAGAAGACGAACATTGATGACTACATTTCGGAATAGAATAAAATGAAAATGCAAGAGCACTAAATGTTCTAGTTAAGGTATAACTGGTTTGATGTTTAGGCAATTCCATTCTGTTGTTTAAACGCTAACTACTTCCAAGACCTAGTTCTGCTGCAATTTATTTTGAGCCACAAGGCATCGTAAAATACTTACTGTTAAATCTCGGTCACAGTTACAGTGGCCGGTATTTCCGTCAACAAACTCCAAACATGAGCCGAAATGTAACCAAAGTTCGGTTGTTCCATCCCGCGAGTACACTGGCGGCCGACCGACCTGACTCACTTAATTATCCATCCAAAATTTCCGAGCAGATAATAAAGTTAAATTGAGTAAATTGCACAGGTGGCCCACATAATGTGAACTCGTTGTGAACTACTGTTTAAATAGCTCTAATCGGACATTTTGCATTTAACTGCCACTTAAAAGTTGTCTTGTTAACGATTGGTAAGACTTTAAAGTGTGTCAATTACATTAATCATTATTTCTTAATTGAACATGCACTTCAGCGTTAGTTGGAAGAAGGCTAAAGATTTAATTTATGACAGAGGATTACGCGGTAACCATAATGTAGGTTCATTAATATCCACAATGATATTAACATCCAAGAACCAACCTCGGCAGGTTTCAGCCTTTCTGTAAAACACATCTACAAGTGTAGATAGAGCTATGACGTAAGTCGCTTTGCTAAATTAGAAACATTAGCATTACCTAGTCGACACACCATCAAAGTTCAAACCAAGTTAATAGAAACTAAATAAATTATTTATGAACTTGCTTAAAGTTCCAATGCCAAAATAATTAACGAACTGAAGTTTCCATAATGAAAAACGCAACCAATTTTATTTTCACTTTGTAAATCGTTCTTTATCGAAATCGTGGCGGGTCGCGGTATAAACCACGTATTTTGCTAATTTGTTTTTATGTTGGCGTATGTATCGCCGCGGTGGTCGTTCCGGCAGTTAGCACAAATTGGTCCAATTACCGTCGTCTACAACCAAGATACCAATTGGATTACGAATCTAAATTCCTGCGGTAACCCCGGGAAAACTCCTCTTGAACGATCCTTAAGGTAAAAATAATATGGTGTACCCTGAACTTAATTACACAAATGGTAACTTCACAGCACATATGTAACTCCACTTGATGAGTTGTTACGTCAACGACACGCACAGTTTATGGGATTAATATGTTAACTAAATGCAAATAGCAGAACATCGTACAGTACCCGGTGTAGTCTGTCTGCATGGACTGGTTCCAACGTAACTACCTCAGTGAAGACACATAATTATCTACTGTTTTCATTAACTGAAGCAAGTTAATGACTTTTCTATCGTCTGTTATGTAAGTAGGTATACCTGAAGATAAAAAATTGCGCAAACGTTAAGGAAAAGTTCGCCGTCCTGAACGGGGTGAATTTTTATACCATAATAAAACCCTGAGTTATGGTCTTCGTTCATAGCGATCATACCTTCAGATTACACGATATTCTTGTAATCAATTTCATGTTTGCGTTATCAAAGCGTCGTTTCAGGCTACCAGCATCTAATGTAAAATAATATATCCATTAACGTTTTCATGTTATACTTGTTTATCGAACCAAATTGCTATTTCCAGTCGCGCGAGTCCCGAGCCTCCTCGTTAATCCAAACTAACTGTTCATCCATTAACAAATTGTAGCGTTCGTTGCCGGAACGGAGCACGTGCAATCCGTACCGTTGGCTTTTCTTAACTCGGCGGGTATCGAGCATGCGAGTCGATTAAGGGTGCGTGCTCAGAATCGGCATGCGCTCATTACTCCTCCCTATTCATTACTCGTCGGCTAGATAACTAATAGTCGCCGTCTTAAGCGTTTCACTGTGAACAGTTATTTCAATGAAGTCGCGTCGCGTCTGTGGGGCTCCGCGCGCCGTCTTATTCCAGCCGTTTCGCTAAGTTGCTACGAGCGCGCATATTAACACTTTGATCCAGTGAATATAATGTAATCGTTCCGACACCGAGCTACACCGACAGCGTGTTCACGGAGATTACAGCCATCGACATTATGTCTCGATTATACACGCAGAATTACATTTAATTAAATAGTTATGTAACGTGTTCAAGTTGTTCAACACCGTCATCATTCAAGACGTTCAATTTGGTTTATGTAATAGGAAGATACAATCTACATTAATAACAGTTTAAATACTGCACTTTTTGGTGATAATGAAGTGAAAGTTGTCTCAAGGCATGGTAATTATGGTACCTAGCTGGTGCTTTGACTTCTTCGCAGGGTTTGTTCTCTCCTCTCTTTATTTTGGACACGAAATCTGAACCTCCCAAACCCTAAAGTCTTATTTTTTGTAACGTTTTTCATAATAATGTATGTGTTGTTTCAGTACACGGGCACGGGAATGGGCGGATGTGGCGGAGCCGGGGGCCGCGTGCCAACGGCAGCGTCGCCCGCCAACACGGCGTCCTCATCGTCGTCCAACACGGGCTCAGCCGGCGGCACGCGCTCCACGTCGCTGAGCACGGCGCCGCCGCCGCCGGCCTCCTCTGCCTCCACTACGGGCGCCGCCGGCGAGCAGCTCAGCCGCACCAACCTCTACATCCGAGGCCTCAGCCAGAACACCACCGATAAGGACCTCGTGCAAATGTGCCAGATGTAAGCTTATCACTCACATTCAACATCTGTCCCGATCATATTACCAACATTAATTTACGTATTGTTTTCAGGTATGGCAACATAATTTCAACTAAAGCAATATTGGATAAAAATACGAATAAATGTAAAGGTAAACAACATTCATACCGTACGTCCTCTTTTATTACACAGTCATAGCGAGTTACCCAGTTATGTACATGTAAAGTACTATACTAGTTATAAATCTGTGCATAGTATCTCACGTATGTATTTAAATATTGTTTTACAGTTTATTACTTGAATAGAGTTGCATTGATACGATTATTCGTAATTGAATTATTTAAAACAATATATTAATATTTTCTAGAATACCATATACCTACCTTCATTAAACTAACCCATCTATGGTGAGACTTTTTTCCAATATATGCACGAACACTAGATACATTCAATTTGATTCATATTTACGATACATTATCATATATTTAAATGTTTATTTTTATATATTTTATCGTAGATATATTATCATGTTCACTATATTTGCACCCAAGCACAGATGATACAAAATTATTACCTCGATATGAAGTTTGCACAGTAATTTTAATGTTCATCACGATGTTACCCTTTTTCGATGTCACATTTTCATCACGCTAATGTCGAGTAGGCAATATACTCGCGCTCATTAGTTACATATCAAATGTATGTACCATAGCTGTTCTTTCTTTGGAATTTTAGATATATGTTTCAACATACATATATAAGACCAAGCATGAGTCATCGAAATTATAAAAAAAAAACTTTTTAAGCGGTCCCTACCGACTGAGGTAACTCCCTACTATACAATAATGTAACTTTTTTTCTCAGGTTACGGTTTTGTAGATTTTGAAACGATCGCGTCGGCTGAGGCAGCAGTTAAAGGATTACAAGCCAAAGGTGTTCAGGCCCAGATGGCTAAAGTGGGTATCTGGTTCCTGCGTAGACTGAACCGTGTACGTTGTGCATGCAAGTAATACTATTATGACTAACCGCCTGCTCCTTGTCCGCTCTCTCATCCCATCGTCTTCTATTTCTGCTCCTTCGCCTTTACTAAGAAGACCTACGACAACTAACTTTTTACTTCCTGTTCCGACTAAAATCCTTAAATATGTAATGAATGTCCCGAAGCCATTAAACATAAAAGGAATGGCAACTGTGAAATTAAGCGCAGTGCAATTGTTTCTTGCCGGGAGTTGGAATCGTATAAAGCCTTTCATAATTCAATTTATATTGGTCGTTAGTTAGGACGATGGCAGACTTTTGCCATTGAGACAGTTGCCTTCCCCATTGATCCAACCCTTTATTCCGTCTTCCCTTACTTATAGCTTTAGTACTTATACCCCTATCTATTTAAGAAGTGCTGTTAACTTACATAACTGAACGAGTGTTCCCTATCTTGTAAACTTGCTAGATTTTACATTTATATGCATAAATGTAGCATCCCGATCCATGTAATTTGAGGTGAAATCTTCGATGTGCTCCTATTTTCCACATTATAATGCCTAATTGTTTGATTCAATAGATTGTCTGTCTAGAAGTAGGTCCTGTGTTTAGATCTTCGACAATATGGGCGATAAATACTTTGAAATGTCCCGGTATTAACACAGCTACCACCGAACACGATCATTCATTTGTGTAGTCCATTTGGGAAACAACACGAGTGGTAATGTTGTGTCAGCGTATTCACAAACGAACAATGTAACACTAATGTGTTGTAAGTATGTTATCCCTTCAATGGTACGCAAATTGACGCAAATATAACGCTTACTTAATTCTATACTTCAGACATTGTTTCATCCTATTAATTCTATACTATTGTCGTATGCTTCAGCGTTATAACAATGTATAATTATATTATCGCTACTGGGCTCGGGTATTTCTATGCTTTCGATATTAAATTAGTGTGTATGCGAATTTTAACTAGCTTCGTAATCTCTATGCTAATGTATATGCCCATGTCGTTGATAACACCTACGTAATATTAGTACATTAGATCAATCTGCTGATTTACGTGAGAGCTGGCTTCAGTGTCTAGATATTCTATGCGGGCTTCAAGCTAATTTTAACATTCTAAGAACAATTTCACAGACACGTTAAATTAACGCTTAGAGACATTTAAATTAATAGTTAACAAAATAAACAAGACATGTTGTCATGCAGCCGTTGAAACGTTGTGACGTCTGTCTGCTCCATCACACTCACGTACACATTGGATAAATGTAAATAAACAGTATGTATTAACTCCCCGAATGACAATGGTTTCCTAATGGTGGGTGGCAAAAGCAACCATGCAATGGGTATGTCCGTGTCATATGCGCACATGAAAGCATTTCCAGTGGTTCCGGGGCTTGTCACATGGTACATTATATGAATCTCAAATCCCCACAACAGCTCAATGTGCTAAGCACTTTCAAAGTATTTCAGTCTCAGCACTTGTGTAATATTGCTAGACACCCTCAGTGGTGCTCGAAATTTTCTGACAATGTCACTGAAACTTCCAATTTGAATTTTTAAACATTGAAGATTTGGAGAGCAAGTTCTTCACCTATTACTCCGGGGCATTTACAGCAACAAGAACAGGATCCCACCAACCTGTACATGGCCAACCTGCCGCCGCACTTCAAGGAGAACGATGTGGACCAACTGCTGGCCAAGTTTGGCCAAGTGGTGTCCACACGAATCTTGCGTGACACCCACGGCCAAAGCAAAGGTGTGGGCTTTGCACGGATGGAGTCCAGGGAGAAATGCGAGCAGATTATTCAAGTGAGTCAGAAAAATCTTTCTTATTAAAAGAGTATGATACATTTATCACAAATACAGTCGCTGTTGGACATTTTGTTTATCGCCAAACACCCAAAACTTATCTCTGATCCTTAAGCGTCGATAAATAATACTCCTTATATATTTTGCATATTTCCTGAATAACCCGAAGGTATTCATGAAAAGCTGAAGACATTTCTGTTTGTTTTAGATGTTCAATGGCAACCCGATCCCGGGAGCCAAGGAGCCTCTACTAGTTAAGTTCGCCGACGGCGGTAACAAGAAAAAGGCGCTGTACAAGCAAAACGATAATAATGGACGAGCATGGAGGGACAACGCCGACTCCATTACCCAGGTAGTCAGTGGACAGCTATCCATTAATAACTATCATTCATCATCATCACCGTCATGATCACCATCATTCTATTCCATTATCAAAAGTAATCATTAAAATAAATCATTTGAAGTATATTCAATCAGAAGATATCCCGTCCAAACTACCATCGCATCGCTAGAAAACCTAATACTTTATATAATCCAGAACTTTTCAATTTAAAGTTAAATTAATAGTAAATAGCAATATTTAAAAAAATACAATCTCCCATCGAAAAAAAATAAGAGTCAAACATAGACCAACTATGAAAAGGCACAAAATTCAAACAATATACAATAAAGGTAACCCATGAAGAAAACTAGAAAAAATGCTGATATAATAATAAAAGACGTTTAGACAAAACAGGGTCGAAAATGTACGCCCAGGAAAACTGTACAACTACACAGACAAACCATAAAGATTTCCGTAGAAGTAAAATCGACTAAAAATGTTTTTATGAGTCCCCCTTAATTATAACGTTTAGCACCAAATCTTTTTTTATTATTACATTGCTGGAAACAAAAATATTTATGGGCTAGTAAAATTATAGATCTGCCGGGGTTGCGGGACATACGTATACCGCGACTCCGGCACTCAAAGGACTACCGAAGGACACCGTGAATTTTAGTCAGTACAAGTCTGACAGTCCCTCCCGCCCTGCCCGGGAGGACTCATTTGATGATATAGCCACGTAAAAAAAAAAAGTAAAATTACAGATATACAGTAGGTAGGTATCTATTAAAAATAAAATCGATGTTTTTGGAAAACATTATTTTGCGAAAATACAAAAATGAAGAGACAGGTTATAGATCATAGAAGAAACTCTATAGACACCAAGGAAGCGATGAATTTAAATAAAATCAAGAACTAAAAATACATAGGCTTTAGCCAAGCAAGACTCAAAGATTATTATATCGATGTAAGATTAAAAGTTTTAAAGATTATCTTAACACTTTACTGTCCGCGCAGCAGACAAAATACCTAAGCAATAGTCCCGGGAATGGGTTAAAGTACACAAGTGGAATCTATTAGTAAGGCAAAATGCAATCTTCTAGTAGGTAAACAATAATTACGAGCACGTATGCCACACCCATTACTCCCATCTTCATTCGGTGAAATAAACAATCAAATACAGAAAGAACTGGTCGCGCGATTTATCAAATTAACTTGACCCGGAATGTAAAGGGCTATAGAAGGACCCTGTGGATTTTAGTCAGTACAACTCTAACAGTCTTTCCCGCCCTGCCCTGGGTGGAAAGAGTCATTTGATGATTTTACCACGATAAAAAAAGTATCATTCTACTGCTTTTTCCGTAGAAAACAATGATTTTTGAGGGAATGCGTACGCAAGGAGGGAATTTTGAGGGAAATCTGAACAGAATTCAGCTTTGTAAACGTGGTCGGTCCCTATGATTATCCTACATATTCTAATTCATCACAGCCTAAGTTGGTTCACAAAAATAGGTAGTATCCATGAGGGTCCGAATAATACGCTCAAAACTGAAATGTTTCGTAAGGCTAACTGAACAATCTGTCAACAGTTACACAATTATAATTATCATAGGTTCAGATATTCGGATTATAGGTTCCCGATTGTCGATGAGTGAAACTACAAGGACACTATTCTCTCAATAGCATGTGATGGGTCTACTTACGGTCTACCGGTAAATACTGATTGATAAGCGTCACACAACAATAAGAACCCCCTTTAGTTTTCGTAAAAAATTAATGAGGTTTGTCACAAAGAACCGGTTCTCCACGTAACTCCAAGTCTTCATTAGCAATGAAATTAGCATAAGTCGCCTTCCGGCTGAGATAGTTGTGCAAGTTTTATCAGGACGGAGTCGTAACAAGTGCAAGTAAATATGTAACTCTATCTATACGGCTTCAACTTCGTCATCAAAGTTAGGAAAAGAAACCGCAGAAGAATTTTAATCTGATTGTATTAGATCTGCTCTAACGAGTAGTTTGTTCAACTACTAAGAATTGATAATGAAAGGACGGTTTCAATTTTTTTTTCCGGAATCAGCACCGGATGATTTTCAAAATAAATCATTGTAATTTTATACAATTCCAGGCCGCAATGGCGGTGAGCGGTGTCTACGCCGGAGGAGTGGGCGGCGCGGGCGCCGGCGGCGAGTGCGCCGGCATGTACCGCGGCGGCGGCGGCGTGTACGGCGTGGCGGCCTTCCACCACCACCCGCAGCTGCACCACCACCACCACGCGGCGCACCCGGCCGCCTGGCTGGCGCCCTACGCCGCGCTCATCCCGCCCGCGCACCCCGCGCACCACGCTACGCACCCCGCGCACCCACATATACCCATCGACGCTGTGCCTAGCCAATACGTAAGTGTCCCCTACTCATTCCACAACTAAGCAACTGTCATTCTCTCTATTAGGTGCATCATTTCCTGTCTTAGTCCACGACTCTGCAAGAACTCGATTGCGGACCTTTCAGAGGGCCAGTCCACATCCATGCCGAGACACGAGGAGTGCGGTGGCGACCTTTAAAACGGTCAATTAACTACAGAAGTATCGAGTCAGAGGTTTACGAGAATATATTCAGTCTGAAACATTACAAGGCTGATAGTAATTCTCTGTTTTCCAGGTAAACTGGGACAGCTTAAGGCCGGAAAATGAGTTATACGTGAGTGCACAGTAAAATTGTAATCGAACGCTCTAACCTTCCGTGTCCCATTGCTTACGATCCACCGCTCACTTAGCGCTCCTCTCGCTTTCTCTGCCACACGTTATGCTGCCACTCTGCTATACGACACTAAGTGCCTGGTGTTACCTCGTGTTTGCTAAAAATGGGAAATTAATAATACACACAAAGATGGATGATGTTTAACCGTTCAATGGAAAAAAGAAATGAAAATTAACACACCTGGGGCAATGATCTATCGATAGAGCGCTGAGACGGCACGATGTTGTGTTGCAGTATTTCACGTCGCACCCGTATCAGTACTTCGCGGGTCCCACCCCGCCGATCATCCAGATGCCGATGGAGAGCGAGCACGCGTCCACGGCGGCGTCGCCCGACGAGGCCTACCAGCCGTACCCGCCTCCCAAGTAGACCGTAAGCCACGCTACAACACTACGTGCTGTACACGAGCCAAAAATCAAAGCAACTGTGACTTTTTACGATGTTAATTTGTTTTAGTTTTAATTTGCGGCCGTTATAGACTTCATCGAAAGCTCCGCTGCGCGGCGCCCTCGCTCCGCCGGCGCTCTTCTAGTTGTTAAGCCTATTATTGATCGCCTCGACTATTTATTTTCTCGACGGGCTTCGTATTTGGCTGGTCCTCTTGGCTTTATGCTGGACGTTCGATTTGCTGTGATGTTTTGATGAGGTCTTTTGACGGTTCGAGGAGAGGATTTGATGTATAGATATAGTTGCAATTTTAAAAGTGTTTTGCATTATAATTTTATTATTGTTTTATGAAAATTCATTAAGATTTTAGGCGCAGATTTCGTACATGTTGACAGAATTATTTAAGATAGTTAGGTATTTATTTTAGTGTAGAGTGTTTTCATGCATGAAGAGACAAATAAAACTTGTCCTCATTGCAGAAAAATCGGTAAATTTTACAATATAATTTGATTGCTAGTAACATACTCAAGACTGTAACTATTTAGTTACCGTTTGTTGTTGACTACGCATAGCATAAACAATGGACATCACTAAAATCAACCAAATGGTGCAATCACATTATACAAAAGTATATATTGAAATTTTAAAATATTTTGTTTCATTTATTTAAATTATTTTTCGTTACATCAGAGTGTATGAGGAGAGCAATATCTGAGAATCGGATAGAAAGTTAGGTGGAAAAGGTCATATCATGGAATCAAAAATATTAACAAAAATTGTAAAGAATAATGAAATGATTATGTGTGTAAGGGTTAGTAATGGTGAGTACACCGATTAGATCTTGTACGATAAAAAAGCCGGAGATTTAGAATCTTCCGATGAGTTTAGGTATTTGTAAAATACAGTCGTTGCGTCATTTTATAGTCGGAAACATAAATTCAGGCAGCTCTACGTAGTAAAAGTTCCGCTAGAGGACCGCGGAGCAGGTTCCTCCGGCCTCCGGCGAGGGAACACCAACTGAGTGCGAATTGTGTAGACTAATATACGTTAGCATGGTGCTCTAACTCATTATGTTTCAGAATATGTGTATGAATATGTATGAAAAAAACAGTATTATTAATCAGAAACACTGTTCATACTGGCGCAGTCTTCCAAAGATCGCGATTCATTTTCGTATGGCTCACTGACCCAACGAGCGCCACGTGTATGGGCTGTCAGCCAACTATTGTCTCTCACGAATAGACAAATAACCTCCCTGAACAAATCTGTTACTTGTAAGAGGTACGTAAAATTATATTCCTTCTTAAAGTCATTATTTCTCATCACAAATAGGATTATCGTGTTTCTTATTATTTCTTGCGTGTATCTAGATGCGATTATGAAACAAACTTCAATAACAATAACGTCGTTGCCAAACCCGAACACAGACTGAATTTATGTATACCTACTTGTAACTTCCAAATATTTCTGACCTTGTTTTGGTTCATAACATAGGGACTGCGAGGTGTAGACTGTAGGGTACACGCGTCTAACTGCTACGTGTACTGCGACTACTGCTTGGGCACGACTCCACGTCTGCGCCCCTGGCACTACAGTGCTGATGATACGGCAACATTTAGCAATAAGCAGTTGTATGTAAAGTCTATTTATACATTTTACGAGTCTATACAAATTTTTGTACGTTGAAAACACATGTTTGAATACGTGAATAATGAAATGATCCTTTTTTGAGAATCATGTACTGAGTCAACTGTAGTTGTTATTTTGTAGGCGGTCGGCACATTCCACTAGAAGAAAACTCAAACAAAAATTCCACGATTGATTTCCACATTATAAAATGTAAATGGATTTGAAATCCAAGTGTAAACACACCGTTTTGGTGTAATTGAGCACTTTTTGTACCATCACGTAGGTTTTGGGTACACTTTATGACTTTATATGAAATTTGATATTTTTATATTGAATATATATAAATTATACATGGATATGTATACATGTATATACATTGTTGATGGGTACGAGTAAAAGCCTACTATATCGCAACTGTTTAATTCTATTTTGGCACGTCAAGAGTTTCATCAGAACCAAAGTATACAAATCATTAAAGTCGAGTAAGAAGTAGGAAAATATTTATACAACTCAGGGACTGAAGACTAGTTAAATGTTTGATATATTAACTGTATTTTAACTGACAATTAAGCGGTAACCTCTTTGTTCAAAACCTGTGAACCGACTTAAAAGAAACAATACAGGAACTGAAACTAGCTGACGACAGGTTTTGAATGAATAACGTAGATTTTGAACGAGTAAGTAGATCTGTACTTGATTTGTTAACAAACATTTTAATTTATTCAGGAAAAGGCTGAACTGTACTATCGTTCCGTATTGAATTACTTTTTGAAATGTACATACATTAGCTCAAAAGATTTTCACTAGTGTCGTACTAGTAAGTACTGCTAAACATCTTCCACGTAGAGGCATAACGTAACTCACGACTCTCGAGTGTGAACGGACAAAACGCAAACACGTAGGTAGCCCCAGATAGTAGTTGTATCAGCTGACTGCCTCGCGAGCTGCCGGACGATCGCAATGAGCGGACACGGTTCGACGCACGCACTCACGCACGCAACTCCGTAACGTTCGGGTGAGAACAGACCCACAATACTCCGACGATCAGGCGAGGACGAGGGCGACGTCTGATCAAGCCAAATTTTATTGTACTGAATAAGAACCGCCTTTACTTGTGAAATGTAATAACCATAAAGTGCAATGTAGTACCGAGCGTCGCCTGGTACTTAGTTAAGTATTGATCGTTTAGTGTTCCACGTACACTGTGGCTTCCTGTAAATGCAGTCTTCCGATAGATGTTTCCGCTAAAATTTGCATTTAAAATTGATGTCGTCAATGTATTAATTAAATAAATTCATTTCACGTTATGAGAACCACCCAGGCCTTGGTTGGCGTACCGTTTATAAGTGTATCGTATGATTTCCTCGCTCTAATGTTTTAGTTTCATTCCAAGGAGCAAATCGTTGTTTCCGTAAATCGTCGTTGTATAAACAATATGTATGTTAGAGTATAGTCATGTACCAAAACGAGCTCACGTGTCGCACGTGACGTATTCATCTAAGTGACTTGTAGTTATAGCGTGGCACGGTCCTGTGTAGTAGAACACCGTCGAAAGCAAAGTATTTTAGCACGAAATTATTTTTCTAATGCTTCCCTTCCATTTAAGCAATAATAAGTTGATTTGATGGTAGTGCCTTCAGCTTCCTCTAAAGTAATGCTCAGTATGAATACAATATAGCAGTTGCATGTGCTTTACACAATATTTTTACAGGTAATAGAGAACTTACCGTATTACATAAACGTAGTGATAATGTAAAAACTATGTTTAAATATTTTGTATTAACAACTTGAAGAACATAATGTGGCTGTCAAATCGTTGCATTTTTCACACATGAATTAAAATTAATAAAACTCGACAGAAATGTAGATGTTCCTAGTTACACTCACTTGTACATTCTAGACATGTGTGATAACTGATTACAATATATACTTTACTTTGAGATTACGGACGATGATTTGTATTACTTACATTATAATATTATATGTAGTGAGAACTAAATAAAACATAAGATGAGCACAAAGATGCGATTGGGGAACCAAGTCTTGAAAACCAAAACATGTTTCAACAGAAAATCATGTCGAAGAATAGAAATGTTAAGTAGATGTTTTTAAAAATAAGTCATTTAATTATAAGCGAACGCACGGATATGTCATACAGTGAATAGTGAAGCTACGGGCACGATAACGAATGACGGCTAGGAATAGTTCTAGGTTTAATTATAGATAGGATAGAATAGAAAACAATGTTTCGACGCTAAGATAGATAGCATAGAGCCTTAGATTTAATATATTGGTGAGGCGCGCGGCGCGTGCGCGTGCGCCGGCTCTAGGGTAGTTTCCTTTGTTAGTTTATTAAATAATTTAATTTGAATGGACTGAAGCCGGCCCGCCGCCCGCGCCGCCGCCCTAGCGTAACTAACGTCTAAGAGAATAGTGAACACATTCTTGATAAGTTTCAGTTCAACAAGTTTGCTTTCACCTCTTTCGTTATGTAGTTGAATAAGTGTAAAGAAGAAAATTACATGAAAAAAACGGAAGTGTCGATACGAATGTATTTGTCCAATGTGTATTAATATAGTGTGGTGTTCTACCCAGCAGACTAGTCTAGACAGTAGAATAGTTTAGGTAAATATTTAGTTAGGTAGTATTATAGAATTATGAATGCAAAAATAAAAACTTCATAAAATGTAAAAAAAAAATGAAATGAAATTGTTGGTAAGACAGATTATTTTTAAGGGACATGTTGCTTCGTTGTGTTATGATGTGAGGTTTGGCATAACTATGATAATAGTGTAAAAGCATTTCTCGCAGAGAAAACACAAAGAGGAAAGTTATGTATCTATTTTGTTACAAAGTGTTTGCAAGTTTCTATATTGTGCTATGAGCATTTTATGTGACCCGCATTATTTATAGTTATGCTGAATGGAATCTAAAATATAATATAAATAAATCAAAATGGTACTAAGAAGCATGTTTTATTGTGACGAGTCATGTTCCTTTGCATTGAACATATTTTGTAAGAGCAAAATGATTGAATAAAACAAGCGAAACCAAATCTAGTACATTATTTTCTTTCCATTTCCCTTATTTTTAAGAAAACCAATTTATTGGAGCCATACCTTTGGCAGAGCCAGACGTTCGGAAGAAACTGACGTGAGGATGCCTTCACAAACAAACGACTTATGGAAGAGAATGCCTTGACAAAGGACGGGTGACTTTCATACATGGACTTGTAGAACATGTATTAATCTCATGTTGATCGTAACAAGCAGGGGAAATTCCGAATATGAGAGCAGTTTATATGATCCGTTCTCCTGACAGACAAAACAAAACAACCGACACAATTCAATGGGGATAGCAACTGGGGAACTAATGGCGCTAGTATAGCTAGTTCCAAGCATCGTCATTGGTTCAAATCAGTTCAAATCATAAAGGTACTTCAAAATAGTACTACGTCATTGGTCGGATTAGGACTACTCTATGGTGGCGCCATCTACAATATCTTTGTGTTGCCAACTCCATTATTTTCAATCTATCGAAGATGAAATTTGAAATGTGAGCAGCATTAAGGGTGTGTTGAAATTTGAACTTACTACTAAGGTGTGTGTAGGTAACTTATAAAAATACTATTGCAAACTACTACGACTCTAAGACAACGATCATTTTCACACTTGCGCAAGGCAAATAAAGTTGAAAATACATCAAACTTATCTAACTGGGATAGAGGTACGCGGCTTTCAACTTTATTTCAAGGAAGCCAAAGTTGATTATAGTTTGTCAGTAATATTATGAAATGGGTGTAGTGTTTTTACATCCTACGGTATTTATAGAAAGGCATTTTGTTATAAATTCTTATTACTAACTAGGTACTAAATGTTGACATAAAATACATCATAAGCGGGGTTATTATAAATTACCGAACAATTGAACCAAAATTAGAAACCGAATAAATTCAACTTATTTATTATTCGTCTTATCGCTAGTACAGATATCTAAATAACGTGACGTATACCTAAGACGGACTCTTCACTCGAAATATTTTGTAAAAAATAAAATAAAAACGTCAAAATATATTTCGAACACTAGTAGGTATTGGTCAGTTATAAAATGTAAATGTTCGCTCACGCGCTTCCGTAGTGTTTTGCTTTGAATATTCTTAGGGTGTTGTCACTTGAGCCGCTGACGAGCAGTGAAGGGTTGGACCAATCACAACACAGGACTTTGTCTTCGTGTCCAGTGAGGTCGTATAAAGGTGTTCGGGGACTGAAACATAAAAAAACATCGTATTTTTTTTAGGTGGTAAAATCATCAAATGAGTCCTCTCGCCCTGGGTGGGGCGGAAGGGACTGTCAGACTCTTACTGACTAAAATCCACCCGTATTCCTTCGGGGGAACACCCAAATACTCCGAAATATTTTAGTCCGAATTTCGATATTCCGATTTTCAAAACTCCGAATATCATAATACCTACAATATCTATTATTAAGAATTTCGAAATTTATTTGACCGAAAGTCGTATGTCCGATTTCTTCTTTTTCCGATTTTCACATATTCGAAAAATGTAATGCTCGATGAGGTCTCATTCCGAAAAACGAAATTCCGATTTTCAATAATCCGAATAAACTGATTTTTTCGGAATATTGAAAATCGGAATTTCATTTCTCATTCCACAAAGTCGGTGACAGAAACGAATTGGTGCAAAACCGGCTCCACGTAATTTCGTCTACCGTACTCCCAGAGTGTTATATAAGCCTGTGTAGGTACGGAGTGGCGAGGCGTATCCTCTTAAGAGCCTATACTACCTCAAATGGCTTAGCAGAAACCTGTGATACGTCGAAAATACTACAGCATTAATTTTGAAATAAATATATGGTAAAGTTGAGGATTAATGTTAGGTCTTATGTTTGGCGAAAACATGATTCCATAAAATTTTCTCGATAGAAAAAAATCCCAAAGTTACCTCTAAATTGAACAATAAAACGCTGGCAATCAGACAATACTTAAAATTAGATCATGAAACTTTTTATACTAACTGAACTAACTATAACTATAACTATATAACTATCTTATGTTATTTACTTTTTTGAATTTCCTTTTTTTTCGCCGTAAAATAAATAGATTTGCGTGTAGACAGCTAAAAGAAAGAGCAAGCAATAGTGCGTGGTACGTGCAAGTGCGAGCGAGTAAGATTATGCTGAGGTACTATAGACCCTTAACTTTCACTGTTTGCGTTCAGGATTTTTATTGTCATTAGGAGAACTTAGGATCCAAGAGCGAGCGAAGCGAGCTCGGGACTTGGGGCACCCCGACTCGGACAGGTTAGGTTCGAAGGGGATGGCGGGGTCTTTCAGACCCCGCCATCCCCTTCATCATTCTTGTTAGGTTACTTTAGATCTTGCTCACAGACGTCGTCACAGAAGTCGTCAACCTACCTTGGTAGGTGGTAGTCAACAAATTGACCAAGGATGCAAGAGCGAGCGAAGCGAGCTCGGGACTGGGGACACCCCGACACGGACAGGTTAGGTTCGAAGGGGATGGCGGGGTCTGAAAGACCCCGCCATCCCCTTCGTGTTAGGTTACTTTAAACCTTGCTCACAGAAATAGGAGCCCCGCGTAGCGGGGCTCCGTCAACCTACCTTGGTAGGTGGTTGTGAACGAATTGACCAAGGATGCAAGAGCGAGCGAAGCAAGATCGGGACTGGGGACACCCCGACACGGAAAGGTTAGGTTCGGTTGTTCGGTGTTAGGTTACTTTAATCCTTGCTCACAGAAGAAGGAGCCCCGCGAAGCGGAGCTCCATTTAACTACCTTAGTGGTGCTACAACTTAGGATGCAATAGCGAGCAAAATGTGTCTTGGGGCAGCCCGACTCGGCCTTTTCGACCTAACGGACCCGAATCGGAATTCCAAAAATCGGAATTTTAACATTCGGTATTCGTGTTTTTGATGTTTCGGAAAATATATTAAGTCGGAATTTTTGGTATACGGTCTATTGAAATTCGGTGTTTTGAAAATAGGAATTATAAACGTTAGGAATTTTGAAATTTCGGAATGATTAAAATAGGAATATTGTTCCATCGGAGTTGTTATATTAGGAATTTTGAACCATTCGGAATTATGAAAATCGGTATTTTGAAATTCGTATTTATGAATTTCGGAATAAAGTTTTTCGTATTATCGTAGTGTACCCATTCCTTCGGATGCCCTTTACGTTCCGGGGCTACGGTATCCTGGGTTAAGAAAAAACCCGCGACCCCAGCAGGCATTTGGCGCGAAACACGACGGGCCACCGACCCGGGCTTGGTCCTTAGTCGGACGGCGAGCTACCCATCACTCACCGTCCGCATGCCCGCTCCGCCGCTGTGCCCTCTGCTGATCAGAGGGACACGCGTTGGAGCATCCACACGACAGGCTTTTCGCGTGCCTGGTGCTGGACGGTGCCTAAGGAAGAGTTTTTGCCCGCATCCCAGGGTGCACCGGCCCGAAAAACTGGTCTTCAACCCGGACGTATCCGAGAGGGAACTCCAGTACACGGGCACACGTGGAGGTTTCCTGTCTTAGCACCCCAGGGGTGGTATTACAATGCCTTAAAACCAGGCTTATTCCGGCGAATGAAAGTGACAGAGCTATACAAGTCCAGCGCCATCTCGTTCACTCACTGGAACAAGCCTGGTTTTAACACATTGTAATACCCCCCCAGGTCGAAGGTTCCTCCCTTTTCAACACTGGGAACTTTATATCCCTTTTTTATCGTGGAAGAATCATCAAATGAGTCCTCCCTCTCAGGGCGGGACGAGAGGCACTGTCAGGCTTGTTCTGACAAAAAATTACGGTGATCTTCAATAGCCCTTTACGTTTCAGGGTCACGATTACCTAATAAGAGTCTCTCGACCTAGGCAGGCTTTGGCCCTCAAACGCCCCTCCTCGTCAGATTGCTGCTCATTAAGACCCGCGTGGAAAACGACGCACCGTCGATCGGGGCATGGTCCATGATCGGCCGGCGAGTCGCCCATTACTCGCCGTTCCCATGCGCAACTTTATACCACTAAAAATATCTTGGGTAATTGTACTTACCTCCTAGTTTCCCACAGTTTGACTTGTGCATCATAGCCGGCAGAGAGGAACAATGTGTCTTTTGTTTTGGACCAGCGGACGGACTGCACCCACCCTGTGTGAGAAGTGAACGTCGTTTTCACGATGCTCTCTGTAATATAAGTAATTAAGTATGTACAGTACATGATAATTTTATCATCATCATCATCATCAGCCTATAATGTGCCCACTGCTGAGACTGAGGCCTCCTCTCTGTGAGAAATCCACCACGAGGGCCCAGTGCGGGTTGGTAGGTGTCTTCGAATTTTTTCTAGGACATGCCAGTTGGGGTGCTATGACAGGAAACCTCCACGTGCGCCCGTGGACTGGAGTTCCCTCTTGGATACGTCCAGGGGGAAGACCAGTTTTTCGGGCCGGTGCACCCTGGGATGCGGGCAAAAACTCTTCCTTAGGCACTGTGTGCCTAAGTGGTCTCTTTGCCCGTATGCGAATAGCCTGTCGTGTGGATGCTCCAACGCGTGTCCCTCTGATCAGCAGAGGGCACAGCGGCGGAGCGGGCTTGCGGACGGTGAGTGATGGGTAGCTCGCCGTCCGACCAAGGACCAAGCCCGGGTCGGTGGCGCGTCGTGTTTCGCGCCAAATGCTTGCTGGGGTCGCGGGTTTTTTCTTAACCCAGGTTACCGTGGCCCCGGAACGTAAAGGGCATAGGAAGGAACACGGGTGGATTTTAGTCAGTAAGAGTCTGACAGTCCCTTCCGCCCCACCCAGGGCGGGAGGACTCATTTGATGATTTTACCACCTAAAAAAAAAAAAAAAAAAAAAAAAAAGGACATGCCAGTTTCCTCACGATGTTTTCCTTCACAGTTTTGAGAGCAGCGGTGATGAAATAAATTACACAATGACAAGACAGGGAGAAGAGCTATGACGAGAAACTATAAAAAATAATGAATGACGAGAATATTAACGACCAAAGCGCCTATTTGCATACCCAAAATAAAACCAAATACGTACCTGTAGATCTAGGGTCGTATAAACGAATGTGTCTGTCGGCTGATGCTGTCACCATACTGTTGTTTAGTGGAGACCAGTCCACGTCGAAAAATGCTTTGTTACCTGGAAATATTTCAAAATACTCGTAAATAAATATATAAATAGCAGCCGCGTTGAAAGACCCGCGGGGCTATTGCGTATCTCTGTTGACAGTTGATATAATGATCACTTCCTCTGGTAACCATCAAATAGCTGTCAAAACGTATATTGGCTTTTGTATTTGCAATGAAACGGATAAACGTTAATGTTCCCTAAAATCAACTATTGTACAGTACGATTCACGAAAGATGACCACACATGGCTGTAGACTTTGGCGTCAACGCTGCGACAGACGAATAGGCTGAGCGGCCTATCACGAGACGCGCGCGCACCAATGGCGTCCTCCGGTCTTGACGCACTCCGCCTGCGCATCACCGCGCACCTCCAAAGGGACCTGAAATATGCCTTCTGTGCCGTGGTCATTTTTCGTGAATCTTACTGTAACGCTCTTGAGGCACTCCTCAACTTAGCCTCATAACAGTCGATAAAATATAGAGGTGTCAAGCCATCCTCATGTCAAGTTCAGTTGACAACTGCTGGTCAGTGACTATCAGTTAGCCAATAGCCCTGCTGCACATTCTATTTTTTTTTTATCAAACAGAATGATTCAGTTGCAATAAATTTTACGACACGATTGGTGCAGTGGCTGAGCGATCCACTGCTGCGCAACGTGTCGCAAGTTCGATTCCTACACGCATCAAATATTTGTGTTGAGTTTCTATGTTTGTAAACACACCCAAGACACAGAAAACAACACAGGAGAAACTAGTAGAGTGGCACAAGTTTTTTTTTAAAAAAAAAAATAAACAACTAATAAACAAGGTCAAAACCCAATTCTTTTGGTCTAAAAAGCATAAGGAATATTTGTTTTTTTTTTTATAATAATATTATACAAAATTAATTACCAGCTATTTCCTGTTTGATGCCACCAAGCTCACAATCCCACAGTTTTAACAAATGATCCCATCCACTAGACAGTACTGTGTTGAAATCCATCCATTGCACAGCAGACACAGCCTCTCGATGGCCTTTTAAAGTTGATAAAGGCTCCTAGAAGAAAATTTGTGTATTTTTAACTTGAAATCAAAGAAGTTTACATGCATGAAACTGGAAATTAAAGACCTGATGCTTCTTAACTCATAGCACACTAATATAGATCTTATTCATATGTGATAAAGCACATTTATCATCAAAGAGAGGCATTTAAAAAGGGATTTAAAAAAAAAACCATTTCTACACTACATAGTTGATTAGTTGAAATTTTGATAGAAACATAAATAAATGATTGACAATAATTTTCCAGTCAACATGAAAACAAAAATTTATAGATTATATTAAGATTTTATTTGAGGTGACTTTCTTCAAATTCTACCTAACAAATGAGATTTTAAATACCCTTACCCTTGTGTTCCCATGTTCAGGTTTACTTCTTTTCTTTGCTGGTACATTATCCTCATCTGATAAACCTGAAGTATATTTTATAATATTATTGATTTATCAAAGCATCTGACATCATCATCCTACAATGTATGTTCCCACTGCTAGGACACAGGCCTGCTCTCTGTGAGAGGGAGTGGGCCATAATCCACCACGCGGGCCCAGTGCGGGTTGGTAGATGTCACATGTCTTCGAATTTTTGGTTCTAGGACATGCCGGTTTCCTCACAATGCTTTCCTTCACTGTTTTGAGAGCAGTGGTGATGAAATGATGGCTTAGCGCAGAGTAGAAGTGAAATTTTTGAAGCACGCCACGACACAGCGCTCATAGCGAAAACTCGCACTTTTCTCTGAGCAAACTATCACAGTTCGTGAGATACAGCCTGGTGACATAAGGACAGACAGATAGACAGACAGACAGCAAGTCTTAGTATAGTACTAGGATACCGTTTTAGATTTTGGATATGGAATACTTAAAAGAACCATAATAACATTTACAAAATATGGGTATACCTCTCAAAACTTTTAAGGGAATTTTATTTAATTGGTCTAACTTACTGGCACTCCACAAGCAGACATTGTTGTCCCAACTGCCCGTAGCAAAGCGGTTGGCATCAGCTGATACTGCAATACATTCAATTCCTTTGTCATGGCCACGACATGTCACCACACAGTCCACTGAGTTGTGGGGTACATTCCACACCCAAAGCATGGCTGACTGGTCATGAGAGGCACTGGAATCACATAAATGTTTTAGGACTATTATGAGGTCATTGTTAAAGTATAAATATGCAGTAATCATGGATACCCTATGCAGATTTTTTTTTAATTTATGTGCTGTTTGGAAGGGACAGTCAGGTTTAGAAAAAAATTCACGACTTCTAGCTAATTGATACTAGGTGAATAATAAAACAATAATACCTGGTTCCGAACTTCATGAAATCAGAGAACGTGATTCTCGGGTTGTTGATGTAAAAGAGATCAATTAGACTATCCTCTTCACTCAGGTGTATATTTTATTCATAATTATAGAATCTTGGTTACACGCAATATCAATACAGACAAAGGTCTATGGCCCTAGCATTTTACGGTGCCCCTCTGTCCTCTTTACGATGACCCGGGGCTTTGCGACACACAGTTTGGGAACCCCTGTCCTAAGACATTCCCTGTGGTGCATTGATAGTTCATTGAATAATTGTAAAGAGGGACCTACATAAATGTGGGTTTCAGTAGCCATCCACATAATGTAGGCCTATATTTATTATTTCTCTTTCTACTGTTTATGAATATTATTATCTATCTTACCTGGCAAACACTGCTTGGTCATCATTAAAAGAGACCCAAGAAACAGCCTTGACTGGAGATGTATGACCTGGAATGCAAGCTTGTGTTGACCCTTAGTACTCCAAATGTGAATGCTGTTGTCATAGCAACCCGATAAAATCCTGAAAAATAAATAATGTTTAGTTTAGTCAATTATTGCAACATACATTATTGAAAGATCTTAGAAGTGGAAGTTGGTTGAATTTAGAAATTAACATTCATTTCTTACCACTATTACTTACCAGTTTGAGTTAGCGTGAACTGAAGAAACCCAGTCATCATGCATCAAGCAATCCTGTGGTGCCGGTGCGGGGAATCTTTCCAGATATTCTATTTCCAATGTTTCTTCAGTAGAGGCCCCTTTCTCCTGTAAGTGCTCTGAGAGTGTCGTACACAAGAGCTCCCCACATACTAAGAAATCAAACTCAACTGCCTTCTCTAGTGATGGATTTGTCTCTTTCAACAAAGCATTTATCAACGTATTAAGATCTGCCGGCTGAGTGTTACTCTGAATTGCATATGGACTGTCTGGTACAGCATATCTATAGCAAAAAAAAATCATTTTTAGTATTTATATGAAACAGCATGCCTCGCCACGCCGCCGCCGCCGAACGCACAAACTTTACTTACTGTTCTTGTTTGGTTATAAAGCGAACTTGCAGTTGGACTTCTGCTATTCCGGCCATCGTAGTATTATAGTAAATACAGACGATAAACTAAGATACAGTTAACACACATTCAATTAATAATTTCAACAATGTCCCTAGTTTAAAACTTCGTGTTGTATTCCGAAATCCGAATTGATTTATGACATTGACATAATCATGACACAATGTCTGTCAAATTTGGCGTTCACAAACACGTTTAGAAACTAGTTGAATTGAAGCCATCGGGTAAAAAATCAGCGTTGCGTTACCGAACGAAAACAATTTGCGTTCCAGACCCCAAATTGAAAAAAAATCAAGAGATGGTTGTAAAGCTTTATGTCATTCTAACTATCTCTTTTTTTCATTAGACAATAATCAACTTTTAGCTCTTTCTAAAGCCGATAAAAGCCATGCTAGAAATCAAAAAACGTTATGCCAAATATGACATTTAGGATTGAGGTTATCTCATATGTTTGAGTGTGAAATTCATGTGTTTATTAAATGTTTTTAGAATAACTAAATAATTACAGCCGTCCATATTCTCAAAATGGGTGTGGTGACGAACGGTGTCAGTGAAAAAGGAGTTAATTATACGTTTCATAGAAAAGCAGGCCGGAGTATCATTGAACGGCGCCCTGTTTTCTCACCTGATGGAGAGTATGTTATATTACGATTATTAATTACTTTCAAACCTTGTATTACAGTCAAAAACTTACCTAGCTTAATGACGATTTCAGGTCACTAGCAATTATCGTAGAGAACATTGTTCGAGTGTATAGTATTCAAACAGGGGACTGTGTTCGCACACTTGAGACAGAAAGCCAAGTAAATGAGCTAATTGCCATACAATTTCCCGAAAATGAAGACTATAACTTGTATGGTTGCTCAGACACCGGCTATGTTACAACTTGGACTTGGGCAAATGGAGCTGTTCTTAGAGAAATTGTAAGTTTTCAATTTATACAAAGTTTTTACTCAGTACTTTCACTTGGTCATGGTTTTGTTTAACCTCTCAAAAACACATAAGTGACCTTAAAGCTTGAAGTATAGGTGCTTTTTTTTCTTTCAAGTGAAACAGTACACAGTACAGGCTACTTAATTATTCCATTAATTAATTTAATAATTTATTCTTTGCAGAAACTGCGGCTCCCAGATAGTGAAAAAATACATACATTTGACTTGGTAGACAGCAATGAATGTTTGTTATAAGCTCATCAAAACAGAAACAACTAAATCTCAACAGTTATTCTGTAAAGACAGGAGAAGTGATATATGAATATAGAGATACCAGACCAACATATGGTGAAATGATATGCGTGTCGTTGGGATGGTGTGACGGAGACCGATATGCAGCAATAACAAATGGGACAAGAAACTTATACATACAGAATCTTCAACGCCCACATATTAAATCTCGGTAAGTTTGTTTTAAAATTTGGACTGAATGCAACAAAGAAAAGAATTGTTTTTAAATTTTGTATCCAAAATTTTGTGCAAACTAGTGACTAGTAGATTGTAAGCTAATAAGTAGTGTATTTATAAGTAAACAAATTTTGTTTTTCATGCACAGTACAATGTGGTCACTATGAGACAATGCCCTTTATACAAAGTTTAAAAAAAAAGGATTTATATTAAACTTATGACTAAGCAACAAAATTAGAGTTAAAATGTACCTAATAAAATGAATGAGAAGATTTATTTCCAATTAATTACTTTGATTATTTACATCAATTTGCAGAATAACCAACCACAATGGTTACCGCATAATGTCGGTGACTGCCAATCCGAGAGCTAATGCTGTAGCTATTACAGACACATTGGGTAGAGCCACAGTCATCAGAGGAAACTTGTTCAACTACAATCAAGTCGCGAGAGAAGTGCTGCATTGGCATTTCTTGCCCCCACTTGCTACATGTTTCTCTCTGCAAGGTAATATCAAAAAAAATTTTCACCAGAAGCATTCACATTTAATGTAACAATATCTGGTTGACTGAGCTTCGCTCGGTTTTTAAAATGTCTTTATCTTGGGAACCGAGCTTTTCTCGAACCTGGGACCTTGATAAATCGATATCTTGAGCCGAAAAATCCCTAATCTGTAACTTTTATGAAAATCCTTGGAGCCGTTTCTGAGATCCTGATTATAATATATAAATATACAAGAATTGCTCGTTTAAAGATATTAGATGGCAGATTCAACTTTGAATATTAAATTACAGCACGACCTCGACAGACGAGCATTCGCGTGTAATGTAACATAATATGTGTAAGAATTTAATTACAATTGGAGCGTATTACATATTATTGCCATTGGTGGTCGTGTTTGTTTGATAACTGTTGGAATAGAGGTTAAAGAAGCGTACGGGCGTTGGCGCGTGCTAGTGCAGTTCTAAGAACTTTTTGCCCGCAGGCCCGCTCCATACACTTCTTCAAGTTTTAACGGACACTTATATAGGTACTGGACGGATCTGGTAGACTGGCAGTCAATTCCTAGCTATATATAAAAGTCTCCTCTTATCATATTCTAAACTTTAATGTACTTCAATCTATTTCAGGCAATTACCTATACACAGGTGGAATGGAGAAAGTCCTGGTTAAATGGACTATTGGCAACTTAGCTTACAGAGCCAATGAGAAGAACTTCATCCCCCGTCTGCCAGGAATGATCAGATTTATTACAACCAACAACAGTCACGTCGCCATTACGTTAACGAACAATTGTAAGTGCATAAAAAACATTATCACTTTACTGTTTCTTTTGAGCGTTCCTGATAAGTTATGGGCGTTACCCCACGCCCATTTTATCAAGAACAAACACTTATCAGTAAATTGGGAATTACCCCACGAGACGTTTTGCGCTGTTAACGTTACACGTTGTATAACATGCATCATTTAAGAGGAAACAGCACGGTCGTTTTTCCATAAAAACGTAGTCCCCTGTTTACTTCCTGGATAATGCTAGTAGAGCAATAATTTTTTTACAAAAAATCTATGACCACTATTGGCATGTCTCTATGTTTTCCTTTTTTCCATAAATTAATTATTAAAAGAGATATGAACATTCAAAATCCTAAAAAAATAGCCAGATTTTCCGCTGTGTTCAAATACCCAGAAAATAAATTTGACGGGATTATATAAAAAAAAGAAAACATAGGAACACGGTCAATGCCTTTCTTTATTTTTTAAAGAAAAAAGTAGTGAAATCGGTTAAGTTTTAGAGGAGTAACCAGGGGACTACGAATCGTTGATTTTGTGCCATATTTTCGGTTCAAGCTGCTGTTGTGTCTATCGCGCTCTGTAACTCTGTTGTGGGGCACTGCGCGACAGCAATAGATTTTACAAATACCTATTTTTCAATTCTCCAGCTCTTACTGTTTCCTCTTAAGGGGGATGCTCCAACCAGCCCGCGAAATTCAAATTTTTTTACGTTTTTTGCAATTTGCAGGCCAGTGACATGTTGTAACTTTATAAATATATGTGTTGCGGTAATAACAAGTATAATTTTAAATATAAAAAATATCAAAAAACTCGCTCCATCAGCTCTCACATAGAAAAGGTGCATCATGTTAAAATCTCCGAAATCTAACTACGATGCTCCTTTTCTATGTGAGAGCTGATGGAGCGAATTTTTTGATATTTTTTATATTTAAAATTATACTTGTTATTTGCGCAACACAAATATTTATAAAGTTACAACATGTCACTGGCCTGCAAATTGCAAAAAACGTAAAAAAAATTGAATTTCGCGGGCTACATCGAAGCAATCACCTTAATAGAGATTACACTAGGAGCCAGGGTGCGTCGCTAGTTATCTATAAAGTCGTGTTTATGCTTTCAGCGGTAGTAATAGCGAACGCACAGCTGCGCGTGATGGGCACGATCCTGGAGTGCGGCGGCGTGTCGCCGGCGGCGCGTGCGGTGGGCGGCGCGCTGCTGTACCACGCGCCGCTCGCCGCGCTGCTCACGGCCGGCCGCATGGGACATCTACAGCTATACTCCACTACTACCGACAAAGTACTCTACAATGTAAGTATTTCACTTTATCTCATATGATTATTACAATTCACAGAATAAATTGAGGCCTAAAACTAATTTGTGTGAAATAGTATTGATGATGATTTTATAGATAAGTTCAATTTCTGTTCGCAAATCACAGTTTTACTAATATAAAAGTTATGCTGTAAATTCTGTAAATTAATGCCGTAACGACATCTAACGTCCGAAATTAGTATTCTATCTCAATCGGAATCCCGTTCGTTCGTTATATTTGTCTGAGGCTTGTGATTGGACAACTATGAGACTTATAAAACATAAACAAATTCGGTCGTCGATTTGTTACACACAAAGATCTGGATCAAGCAACCGAGATAATATGTGAATTTCCAGCGTTAATCAACTATGATTACATCCATATTGCTTAAAACACATTTCCTCTTTCCCATTACAGTTAGACATAACAGAAATGAACAACTTACCATCAGAAAGGTGGAATCTATTGCCATTAGAAACAGAGGTGACATGCGCTGCAGTCAGCGGCAACGGCGAATGGCTGGTCACCTCAGAGTACCGCAACGACGGCATTACATACCCCGAAGAGAAACTCAAGTTCTGGTCAGCACAATACAAAAGCGGTTCCCACTTACCCTTCCAACTCAACACATGCGTCAATCTATCCCACGGCGGTTGCAATGTAGTCTCTCTTGCTGTTAGCTATAGAGGCGAGGTTTGTGTATCAGCCGGTACCGACCAAAAATTTAGAATATGGAAGAAAGAAAATACTTCAAAAACGCAACGCAAAAAGATCGCGTGGAGTTGTTTCACTGCATGTTACTACTCATCTGGGATTGGTCAGTTCGTTTCAAATAGTGTTCTCAACAATTTTAAAGATGGCGCGAAACATAAGCCTGGCAAGGATGAGGACTTGCCGTATTTGAGAGAGGTTGAGAAGGAAAATGATGTTATAAACAAGTTGTTTAACATCCACAAAGAGCATTCTTTAGTTGATGATGAGGCTATGAAGATGCCTAAGAGGAGAGATAGTGAGTATGACATGGGCGGTGTGGCGATATCACAGGACGGTTCTCTGATCGCTGCGTGGTTTGGCTGCAAGTTGACGTTGTGGGACACCCATTTATGTAATCTTAGTACTACGCTATCGCATCCTGCATTACGGCCTAAAGGAGTACACGTACAATTTGGAAGCAGGGATTCAGCTCATTATGTAAGTATACACCGGTTTCTGCTTTCAAAACTTGTCTAAACTTAAACCTTATCAATCTCTCTCCATTAAGGCGCTGTACATAGCGAACACTCTGTAAACGACTAGTTTTACGTCGCAAAGTGCAAACAAAAGTGGTCTAGAAATACGAAAAAAAATCGTCAATATGACCACGAAAAAAAAATTTTTTTCAGCTGTAATCATTATATTTTCAAAGGAAATTTCACATAGGTACTAAAGACATATTATTATCTATTATTTTTGAGTTCAGACTTGTATTTTTTTTAAATATTAAGTTAAAACTATTAAATTTCTTACAATTTGCCACATATAGAAACCTCCGCGACTACCTTTGCCATAAATAGCTTGGGTACACCGCTTTAATGAAGCCATTTTAAAGAATCAAGTTTTGCTAAAGTACAATAAAATTAGTCATAATATATTTCTTTTTTTTATAATCAAATACATACATTCTGTCTGTCTATAAGTATATCTATCTATGTAAATTTTCTATAATATAATTCTCGTTTTATTTATCCCTAGTTGGTATGCACAACAGAATCGTGCCTGGCAGTATGGAGTTTATTATCATTGACAGTGAAATGGCTGGTACAAATCAACCCAACATGCTTGGCTGCTCATAGGTTCTCCGGTAAACTGGCGGTAGCTACCAAAAATAATGATGGTGAGTACCAGTGTACCATATACATACATGGTTCTCATAATATTTTAAAGAAATAATTACTGGTCTTTTAGGGTCAGCTCAGACCGAGACGTGACGCTGCGCGCACATTTCAATAGAGTTATTCAAAATGTAACTCTATTTTAAAAAACAAAAGATACACCTTTCGCAACGCAGCGCGACGTAGCGCGGCGCCGCGAATACCGATTCAAAATCTGACTTTGTTTACTACAAGAAAAGATACAAATTTGAAGTATCGTTGTCACGTCGCTTCGCGTCGCGTCTCGGTGTGAACTGACCGTAAAAGCCCTTAGAGCTGGTTTTAGGGTTTTTATCGGAGACAGAAAAAACTTCATACCTTTTTTTTTTTAAACGCAGCTACTAAAATACTTACATGAAATCTGACAACAAAACGCTTTTGGGTAGTCGTGTAAAAATGAGTTTTAACAATTCATTCTGTGATCATTATTTTATTATTGGAGCGGCGTATTTTATAGCAATATGTTTAGAAGTAACTTATGAAATTTAAATTCTCCATTTACGTATTAAGGTGAATGCTCCAACCAGCCCGCGAAATTCAAATTTTCTTACGTTTTTTGCAATTTGCAGGCCAGTGACATGTTATGACATAATCATAGTTAGATTTCGGAGATTTTAACACGATGCACCTTTTCTATGTGAGAGCTGAAGGAGCGATTTTCTGATGATTTTTACATTTAAAATTATACTTGTTATTAACGCAATTCATATTTTGATAAAGTTACAACATGTCACTGGCCTGCAAATTGCAAAAAAACGTTTAAAAATTAGAATTTGGCGGGCAACATCGACGCAATCACCTTAAATAAAACAGCATAATCGGTTAAAAAAAGCAATACGTTATATGGGTCTACATTTTTTAACCAGCCTTTGACTAATATCGTCTTTTAAATTTCAGTTCACGTGTTTACGCCACTAAGTTCGAAACCAATATTAACGAAAAAGCGCTTACTGGATCCAGCCACGGGCGTATTCAAACAAATTACATTCGGCACATGTTTCGATGATGACATTAGACTGTACCTAATGAGAAATAATTCTGTAAGTATAAATCAATCTTCAAGAGTCCTCCTGCCTTCAGTGGAGGGCGGAGGGGACTGTCAGACTTGTACTGAGTAATATCCACGGTGTTCCTTCATTAGCCCTTTACGTTCCAGGGTTACGGTTCACTATTAAGACAGTTTTGTGACCCCAGCAGTCTGAATCTATCGATCTCGTGGCTTTAAAAAATAACATGTCCGATTTTTTGGACCTAAAAAGTGTGCGTGAGGAAGCGTACCCATTGCTAACTAAAAATGAAAATTGCCCTTGCTACTACGATATAATGATGCAATTCGAATGACTTACGTCGTCGTGGCGATCGTGTTTTGTTTTTCATCTACCCGTAGATAATCGCCCATTTTCTGTCGTATTTCGCAGTGATATGTATGATTTTCACTTGTAGTTTGAATCACTACGATATAATGATGCAATTCGAATGACTTACGTCGTTGTGGCGATACTGTTTTGTTTTTCATCTAAAGGTAGATTACCGCACGTTTTCTGTCGTATTTCGTAGTTGCATCGCATCGCATCGTCAGTAAGCTCCCTTAAGGCGCGTTTCCATTATGCAAGTGACTTGCATACAAGTTGCAAGTTGCATGCAAATTGTATAGTGGAAACAACAACTTGTATGCAAGCTGCAAGTTGAACAAAATCGTGTTTCCTATTGCTTACATGTCTGACGTCATACTTGTATGCAAGCACTTGCATAATGGAAACGCGCCTTTACTATCCTGCTACTAGGCTGTGCTAATATAAGGCCTCTCTCCTGTCTTATAATTTCAAACGGCTGTTTATTAGTCATGAACCAGTCTATTTTGCGCACGGACATGCGGGCAGCGAGTAAAGGGCAACTCGCTGCCCGACCATGTACCATGCCCGGGTTGACGGCGTGTTGGCGCGTAAAGTCTAGGTATTTTGCGGCCACCTTCACTAGGTAGTTTTAAAAAAAACATACTCTTTCAGGAGATCTACTGCTTAGAAAATGAACGAACAGAAGACAGTCGCCTGGAAGTGATATCCCACCGCAAGCTGCCCACGTCCAACTTCAGCGCGCTGTTAGCTGAACAACAACTGTCTGAGGTGCAGCCTGCCACCGCTGACACTAATATCTTTGATGTCAACAATCTCGCTGGCTCTACTATAGCACAGGTATGTTATAATAATATTGCCTTCAATATACAGACGCCAGAACATCAAGCTACTATTATAGACTTGTTTTTATTTATGAATTAAAACAGGTAGTGCGAAGGTTATTATTTTCGATTGGCTTTGTTTACATGTACAGTCTAACGTTTTTGGAATCCTGATCCATTTTACAACAAATCGTTTGAATCCGTCAAATTTACAAGATCAAAGTCGTTACCATGTCATATGTATGTTTACGCGAATGTGGACCTAATTGTATTTGAATGTCTGTAGGAAAATAGCCTTATAGTGGGTCATAATTCCACTGGGTCGATTGTACATCAAACTGTCCAGGCATGTCGCCAAATTCTCTCGAATCGATTTTAAATTCGATACTCTAAAAACTTTTTGAAAAAAAGGGAACCGACTTCAAAACCAAACACAAAAATACTGTAAAATAATTTTACTTTCGGAAGTCGGTGGATTTGTTTTATTTCAAAATGGCATTGATATGATTGCGTCGATCGATATATTAGCGAAGAAATAAACGTCGTAACGTGAAAGAAAACAATAACTAAATTGATTTCTATGGAGTTTTCAATATAAGTTACCACCAACATACAGACAGACTCCTGCATTCATAAATTTGTCGTGTTTGTAAACAAAATATATGTCATATTTGGAATTCCAACAAGAACCAATTTCAATTTTAGCTAGTCATTGCGTAATCGATAAAATTGCCAGAGGCATAAATTGATTTTCATTTTTCATAAGAATATCATCCATTAGTAAAAAAATAACGGCAACATTCACAATACAATCGATAGTGAAAGCACATTGACCTTTATTGCTGCGTTAGTATCCTTGCGACATGATTTATTATGCTTTATCAATTTGTCCTTGAAGTGTTTTACCGGAACTGGAGAATAAAATCGAATTCGAACTATTTATTGTTTTTCAAGGCATCAACTTTTTCTGCTCTGTCTCCTAATTAAGCTTAACAATTGCATACACCGTGATCGATAAAATGTTCACAGTTTCTGAAAATTTACTCCCAAGATTTTATTTATTTATTTATTTAAACTTTATGCAACACAGAGTTCCATTGGCGGACTTAATGCCTGAGGCATTCTCTACCAGTCAACCAAGGGCAGATTAAAAAAATCAAGATTCAGTTGTCTTAAAGCATCTTCTGACTTGAGTATAAAACTACCTTATAACGTTTACGTCATTTTTAATAATATTTCATCCCGGCTGTTTGTTCTATAATATTATATCATATAGGTACGTATTTACTCTTAGATATCTTCCAAATGAGTACAGATGTAAAACAAATGACAACTGTTTATAATTTACTTTGTTCTTTTTTTGTCTACGGTTTCTTTAGTCGCGAATGTTCCTTATTAAATCGTCATATAAAAATGTTTGTTTGTTTCAGTTCTCGCTAGCATCGCCGCATATGGTCCCACCGGTGAGCCTTCTCTGCACGTCGTTCCTCCAACGTCTCTCTGGTATGGAACAGCCTGAACAAACTGGTGACTCCCAAGAAGACAAGCCGATGGAAGTCGACCAAAAATCGAGTGATGATGAAGACGGCGACGAGTCCAAACTGAACGGTCCATACGCACCAAGAGTGACGGAACTATGGACACCAAACTACGAAGCCGTAAAAGAGAAGAAATTGAATAAAATTATGCACGAACCTTTCCTAGACTTACATTCTACCAGTTCCATGTTTGGCGTGTAGGTAGTTCTTTGAATATACGTTTTTTAATCAATCTCAAACAGTTTTATTGACTCACATGAACAACCCTGGTCGAATAACACCCTAGTGTTTTGCTCTTGCCAACGCTACAGTAAGTTTTTCTGCCTTATCTGTTTCATTATAATATTATCTACAATACCTACCACTACTCCATAAAACATTGTGATTACCTATTTGTTTAGATACTACATTGCTAATGTCACAAGATACACGCGCGAAATGGAATTATTAAGTCAAGATGAAATTAATTTCATCGCAAAACAATGTGGGTTTACAAAAGTGTTAAATTGGAAAATGGAAGAGTTTTCCGACAAAATTATTGGATACCTAGGTGACCATATGAAACTTATAATGGATGTGGAGGTAAATGGGATCAGTTCTGCGCTTAATCTGTTTGTAAAGTGCATGCCGAGGTTTGATGAATGGAAAGCGGATTACCTTAAGGAGCTTGGATTCTTCAATAAGGAATATGCCATGCTGAGCACGCTTTTTAATGAATTCGAAAATGCCATAGGTAAGATATACATTTTACAGCATTCCCTATAATTTTAACTGCTGTACATATATTTAAGTAGGTACCTACATAATAACTGGTAGCAACATGTCAGAATTCATGCTTTTTAATGCTAACTAAACTCGTTCATAATCATTTCTTACAATTTCAAACAGATTCACGAAAATGGCGTCCCAAATGCTTGTATATCAAAGAAGAAATATTTGTATTCGAAAACGTCTTACTTCTTGGATACAATATGCCACATCACCAGGAGACAATGACTTTCGAAGAATTGAAAGCATCCGTCGAAACGCTAGCAAGGTTTCACGCTCAATCATTAATTTATGAAGAGAGGAAAAGTAGCCAGTTGGGCAGACCATATAGAATATGGGAACATTACAGTGATTACCTGAAAGAACCCAACAGGGGGCTTGATTGGCGAGACACAGGAAGAAATGCTGTCATTGATTACCTTAAAATATTTTCTAAGTATAAATTGAAACCAAACTTCAATCAGTATGTGGAAACAATTGTGCCGACATTATTTGAGAGAGCTATGGACCTTATGAAGCCCAGCTCAGAATATCGGAACGTAGTAGTGCATCGAGATCTTTGGACAAATAATATATTCCTCAAAAAAGAACAAAATTCTTCATGTCACGCTTTGTTCGTTGATTTTCAGACTGTTATATATTCTTCACCGATGCTCGATCTGTCCTCTCTGGTGTATTTCAATACTAGAAAGGGCGATAGAGATGAATGGACGGATGAACTCGTGGAAGTTTACTACACAGTGCTATCTGAGGAGCTTCAGGCTAAAGAAATAGATGTAAAGCACATTATTGATAAAGATACTCTTATAGAATCTTATAAGAAAAGTTTAGTATTCGCACTAACTCAAGCTGCACTTATTACACCAATCACAGCCATGAGTAAGGAAAAGCGAGAGGAGATATTTTGTGATCCCGAATCTTCAAAACGAGCCAACGTAGTAAGTCGTAGTCAAGAGTTTATAGATTTAGCTAAAGAAGACGACAAATACAGAGTAAGAGTAACTGAACTATTAGATGAACTAGTCGAGCGATTCGTGTTTCCAAAAAGTATAGCCACTTTTCTGTAGACAAATAATAATAAAATTATGATTATGAACCTTATTATGTAAGAGTAAGATATATTTTATAAACATAACGTATTATATTAACTAAATAAACTATGTCTTGGTAATGATTTGTGTACTCAACTACATAATAAACTGATATTTTCTACGTTTGTTTTATCACTACCTATGTGTAACCTATATAAAATCATCAAGGAACTATAAAAATATGATATAGTTTTATTGTCAACATCTCAGTAAAGTAATTATTTGAAGTAATCTTCCCATCATCATCTTTCCTTCTCTACAAATGATTCCCTCGCTCTGGGTAGATTGGGTGGGACTGTCAGACAGACTTGTACTGACGGAAAACCCCCACTCTTCAATTTCCGTCATAACTTATTGAAATGTAGCTGCAAAGTGCAACCTCGGCAGACATTTGGCTGTATTCAGCCCCGCCAGTTATGTTGGCAGCTCATTGACGTGCGGACAACTCTGGCCTGGGCCTTAGCATGGGCGTAGCCAGGCATTTGCTCAGGGTGGGGCAAAATTCTAGATTTTTATTTCTAATTATTGTCGAATGTGAGGTTTCTTACGGATATTATGTAGGTATTGTATTAGGTAAGTACCTACATTATTTAACTTTGGTAAAAAGACACCTAACAAGTCGGAGTGAGGGTGGGGCAAGCGCCCCATCCTGCCCCACCGTGGCTACGCCTATGGGCCTTAGCTAATTATGAACTACACATTGCTCGCCGCCTATAAGTCCGAGTAAAAGCTGCTTATTTTTCAAGAAGTACTTTTTGTAAGATAGTACGGTACAAAATTAACAGGGCCATTGGTGTGAATAGTCTTAATCGGTTGAAATATAAACATTCCGAATATCCTAATCCAGGATGCCCGTTAAAACTATTATAATCTTTATAATTAGAAATATAGAAATAATTTTCAAACCTCATAAATTTTCTGCTGGATAGTTAGGTTATTGCATTATTTGCATAATTCTAACTTACGATAGGCCATACTGTCATAGTGTTTCTCTGTTTCTCTAGCTATCTTATATTTACTTTTATTAATTTACTTTTAGTTACGATATCAATATTTACTTAGCGATTTTAACAAAATTGTAATGTACGTTTTAAGATACTTACTCGGCGTCAAGCATCACACGCTTTTATCTCGCTAAATGTAATTTCCAATATTTTATCCCGAACCAACAATATAATAGACTACAAAAAAACATGGCGACAGCCGCTGTTGAACTTAACGACCAAGTTACCCATATAACAGAAGAAGATATCAAATTAATTTTGGCAACCTACAACCGTGGCAATGAAGAAATAATTATAGAAAATTATTCTGTAAACCCGGCTAGTGACAAAATGTTGGGGTTTCTAGCAGAATATTGGAAAGTGAAAGTGCATTTGTCTAATAGGAAAGTTCTTTTCTTCTTCATCAAAGCCATCTCCAGATCGAACGCAGCAAAAGCAATCATGGTGAAAGAGATGCGACTTTTTGATAAAGAATCGTTCTTCTATTCGGTGATCAAGGAGAATATGGAAATACCAGGTGAGTACCTACCAAGCATCGATATAATGTATTCCGACCAAATAATATGAAGAGATTATTCATCCACTCGTTTGTATATATAATTGTTTCAGGTCTCAAACCGTGGGCTGCGAAGTTAATAACAGCTCTGAATGATGCAATGGTTTTTGAAGATTTGAACGCCGCACAGTACAAGTTAAAAAATAAATTTGATAGGTTCGACACGGCTCACACTCTTCAGGCACTGATGACGCTAGCCCGGTTTCACGCATCTTCCATTATATATGAGGAAAAGAAAATTAAGGAAACTATGGGGGAATATAAGGGAATGATTTATGAATACCCCCTTGCTAAAGATGGATACAAACTTGAATCTAATTGGTTCTTTCAGTGTATGACAGGCGCATTAGAAGCTATGAAATCATTTTCAAAATATCAAGATGCAGAAATGAATTTGATTAAGAGCCGTTGGCAGGACGTGTGGTCTGCTGCTTTAAGTTTAGGCGATTTTTCTCTTGAACAGAAGAATGTGATCTGCCACCGGGACTTATGGAATAATAACATTATGTTCCACTACAGTAAGGGCGAAGATAACTTCTCGGAACCAGATGATTGCGTGCTGGTTGATTTTCAAGCTATAAGGTACCAACCACCGGCTGGAGATGTTATGTTATTACTATGTTGTAATTTAGATCCAACTTTCAGAGAAGAAAATATTGAGACTTTCTTGAATTTCTACTATGAAGAACTTGCAAAAATACTAAATGATCATGCTGTAAATATCGACAAAATATTGGTGAAAAAAGAATTTATGGCTTCTGCTGAAGAGCAAAGACAGTGGGGGCTTATCGTTTGTGCGTCTCTTATACCACAGTTTTGGTTAGATGATGATCTAACCACCGAAATTTTCTGTGATAATGCTCAATTTGATGAAATACTTTCCAAAAATAAAGGACTATTTATAAAGAAAATGATGGAAAGTAATTCTGATTACAAGCAGAAAGTCATGGAAATCTTTGAAGAAATCGCAGACCGATATTGTATAAACGCCAAATAATACTTAAGCTCTAGATAAGAACAAAAATAAATACAAGGTGCATACTGTGGTTTTCTTATTATGTACTTATTTATTTTACTTAACAGACGTAGGGCGGTTGCTGTGTACTTTATTATACTGTTAAGATAAAATTACGTACACGTGTCAAGATAACGTTATATAAACTATTTAGGTATCTGATAGTTCTCGTTAGTGACTTTAGTAATGAACTACAAAATATTTATAGCAACTATACTTACAAAAGATTACTTCCTTTTATCCCTTCGTACAGAAACTTATTTACATAGGCTCCTTACGAGTATCTAACAAATCTTTTACCGGAGATTTCTCCTTGTCTCCGACCTTCCCATTGTATGTCCAGCCCCAGTTTGGGATAAACTTATTATCTTGCAGACGTCGCATACCAAACCGCCTGTGCCAAGGGTCGTCGTTTCGCTGGCTATATATGTCGCAGAATGGACGTATCAGCAGAATGTAGAACAGTTCCACAAAGCTGAGGATGCTAGCACCTAGGAATAACCCGCCAGTTCCACCGGTAGATACTGTAAAATAAAAAAAACAGCTCCTGTACTTTAAGTTCTTTCTAACTTCCCTTGAATTCTACGATACGTCTTGAAGTATGAATTTGATCTCTCACCGACTAAATCCAACACTCCACGCACCACATTCCTCCTATACCGTTCACTGGGCAACACTGCCAGTTCTATCTGAACACTCGCGTAGCTGTCAGTGGTGACGAACTTGAAATCCTTCGTGATTGTGATCTCGGCCTCCGTACACGAAGGTAGACAGTTGCAGGATAGACCGGCGCGAGACGACCAGCGGGCTTTGAGGACCTACAATTTACGCAAGGAGCCATCATTATACATCAAATCTGAACCGAAATCATTATCAATTAGGACTTACCGAAAGTTCAGTGACGTGGGTGTTCAAGCAGATAATACCACTGACGTTACATCTGAGGTGTTCCGGAACATTCGGCATGAAGTAATTAGTACAGTTACAAAGCTGCAATTGCGCGTCCTTTCTACATTGCACAGTGCAAGCGGTGTACGAGTAGTGATGATAAACTTGTAAGAAGTTTTCATCAGTGTAGCGACATTTTCGCTTTTCTGGCGATATCATACGGGCGCCAGCGTCATTCTCTATGTTGCGTATCGTTATATAACGCCTACAAATCATGGAAAGGATTAGGTACTAGAATTAACATTATTACAGCACAGTGCCGTATGTGAAATTCCTTGGACTCAATTTGATAAGTGTCACCTAATTTGATGAACTCGTTAGATAGTAATCCTTTTACGAGAGCCATGCATGCGATGCTATACAAAGCAGGACGTCGTTATTTCATCATGATTTCTCATATCTATCGAAAATGTTGCTAAATATGCTTATAACTTACTTGTGAAATATTTCTTGACCCACGGTTAAAACATCTGATCCGATAGTTGTAAGGGTCGGCACTTCTTCCTCGTTCAGAATGTAAATGTTCGCAGTTACCATCACATCGAATTTGATAGCTCCAGGTCCTGTCGTGCGGTTACTCACCATGTCTAATCTAGGAGCATTTCTTTCTCTAAAAGTATAATTAGGAAGTCATAAGTAACATGTAAGCATAAAGCATTCTTTCTCTAGCAAATAAGAAATAATTATTTGGAAGTCATACGCATCTCCTTACTCTCGATTCCTAGCGCAGAACATAAAGCATTACAGAAATAAGTAAATAGCTACCTAGGCATAGCTATATACACAAGTTCTGAAATCTAGATTTGTAGTAACTAGTGATTCTTGGTTTGCTTTATGTATCTCAGAGTGACTAGCAACTCAGGGCTGTAGCGTGTTTTCTTTTTCTATTGGCATATACATTAGTTCCAAAAGTGTTCATTTCTCAAAAAGATGGTTTGAAATTAAAGAGTCATTTCAATAGGCTATTTCTCACATGGCAGTTACATTTATATTTTTATTCGATTTTCTAGGCAGTCATTTTATCATGCGGGACATTCAATCTATTTAGATCAACAATTGTGTGTTGAGATGTTACGTTTTAAAATGAGTATAACAACTTCTCTCCCAAGAAGTACTGGATGGGCTGTAGTTAGAAATTGTAGCACTTGTTATACCAGAATAGGAATAAGAGTACAAGTTTAAGAGGTTTGGTTCTATAATGGTTCGACGTGCAAAAGTAGTGGTATTTTAGGGTTACAGATTATTACCTACGTGTAGTACTTATGCCTTCCCTATACCTACGAGTATCAATCGACACTTTCCCTTACCTTCCTTGCAAAGTATTAATAGCAAAACACGTATAAAACATTTACTTCTTTTTAAGAAGCTAGTGAGTAGAAATCTAACTATCTTAGGTACTTATTGTTACTTAAAGTTACTACCCCTAGTGTTACTGTGGTTCAGCTTTTATCTTTTATACCTACCCTAGTCATAATGTATTCTTGTTACTGTTACTCATCTTGATGAGTTATTTAGTTATAGTCATAACCATTGAATAAACAAAAGTTTTACTGGGCGCTTTTATACACCCGTTAAACCAATACAAACTATAACAGAGGTGGAAATTTCTTCACAGGTACTTCTGACCTGAAAAGATTAAGATTACAAACGCACCCATAATTCTGGGAAAATACATAGAGTGGAGCAAAATTAAGGTTTTTGCTCCACTCCATCGTGGGTTTTATCTATTTGATAACTTCTTGAAAAAGAAGGTATGCTGAATATAAATGCTATGCTGCATTATGCAGACAATTTATCGGAGCAATTGTTTTACAAATAACGACATCATAGCTTCCTCATTTGCTTGGACTGGATACCATGAAGAAGAGTTAGGTGTCCTATCGATAAATGAATACATCCAAATATTTTCGTATCATACGTTTAGGTGTTACCTAGTTTTTTTATGAAAATGGGGCAAGATAACTTACTAAATTAGCATAATATGTCAAATTTGTTTGCATACAGTCCCTCAGCGGGTCCACCGTGTTACAAAACTCTGATGTGTAATAGGTAATTCCTTTGAAAAAGGCTAACTCTTTTAACACTTCTTCCATGTTGAAATCGTGATCTTCTCCCCATAACCTGCAAAAATAAATTAATAACTAATATGCGTGATCCAAGCTCACAAACACACCATAGTGTTCTGCAAAAGAGTGTTTTTGCTGTCCGTTTTGTTGGGCAAATTAATTTACCTCCTGTTGTATAATTTATATCACTAAAAACGTTTAACTTAATAACACCGACCGAACTAAAATAACAAGAAAACTGTAAAGTAATTTCCTGCTAAACGAGATTCAATACTGTAGTTTCAGTTACAGCTTTTCCGAAGTTTTACAACATGAACGGATAGAAAACAAGATTTACTTATCCGATATTGCTTCAACACGGTTCGAATTGTCATTTTCACAAACAACAACCGCTGGGAACTCCGTGTTCCAGTCCTTGTAAGTTGTCTCCACGACGAACGAGATGGGATTGTTCTGGAACGCGTCATACTGGGCTGCGATCAACAGGGATGACCCATACCATGAAAGTGCTACAGCTATTAGCCAAAATATCCTGAAAAAGTTACCCTATTGTGTAATTTCCCACGATTTTCCGAATGTTTAGAAGAAATTAGAACTTCTCAATGAATTAAACAGATTTATGTTTAGTCTGTATGTACATATTTAATTTGTGTCCTTTCAATACCTTTCAATCCAGTGTCTTTGACTATCAGCTATGAATCTAAAACCATGGATGGACGTCGTCTGCGGCAAACTTTTGATCCCATTCCACCAAATCTCCAAATACCTCTTCCAGGAATCTTTTAATGGCATATTATTACTAGTACCTGAGTTGTACTAAGGATCCAAAATTACTGAACCGTTTTTGTTTATTGTTTTTATTTTTATACAACAGCTTACGTGCGTAACAATAACGTATATAATCATGATTCAGAACAAATAAATAATGGAGATGTAAAATTACGACAGATTGAGTTCCAATACAGATTTTAATCAGAACGAGAACGGCACAGGTGTTCGAATGGTAAAACCATTATAATGATAACATCTAATGCTATTACTACACAAATCTGTTGTATGCCTCAACAGTCAACCCACTACACACAAAATCACCTAATAAATATTTATAAAATGTACCCTAACGACTAATGTATATAGGTACCTACACATTTATCCTAAAACATTTTCAAAACACAAAAAATAAGTCACAATAATATCGCTCAATAACTTGTCATAATAAATTAAGTGGACCTCTGTCCCGGTATCGTGCTAACCGTGATCTCGTTCCAGTATATTTGCCTATACCGCTTAATTGGTTCAAAATGAGAATTTTTCTGAGGTTCTATAGTCACTTTAGTACTTCTATTGCCGCGTTGCCGTCGTGAACGAATCTCCCGGATTAACTTCACGGTGAAAAAGTAGATGAATTCTAACACTGATACGAAACTGAAACCGGTGATGAAACCACAGGTGGAACCGATGTTACCTGAAGAAAGAAAAATAATTACAATTAATTATCACATCTCCCATCTTTTTACGTCACTTTCCGTCTACCACTATTAAACGTTCTTCTTTATACAATTTTAAAATACGTGAAAATTGTAAAAAAAAGCAAAAAAATATTATTTTAAAACAATAAACATTATAATTGTTGATACCGGGTGGGCCTTTCCCTTAGCATGAATGAGTACGATGCAGGACATTTGGCCCTCAGAATTTTCAAAAAGTTTTAAAATACTTATTTATACGTCTGCGTGACGAGCCACTCGCCGCAGTTAACTTTTCTTTCCTCAAAATATACGATATATATTTTGAGGAATTAAAGAATACCTAGAGTGCTAATAAATGAACCCATATATTAAAGAATACCTAGAGTGCTAATAAATGAACCCATATAATATTAAAGAATACCTAGAGTGCTAATAAATGAACCTGGAGTGAAAATAAATAAAACTGTAACAATACTTACTAATCAAATCGAACCACTTCATAATAACATTCTGGCCGTAGCAGTCGGCTACATCCCTAGCATACTTTACATGAACCCGCGAGGTTCCGGTGAAATTCACGCCTTGCCTGCAACAAACGTCATTGTTCTTGTTCTGAACAAATGTATTCGATGTATCTAAATGTGTTTCGCATAACAAACCGTTCCCATATTCCTCTATTTGTTTTCTGGAGTTGTTTCATTTACAGATGGTTTCAGTAAAATGTAGGCCACGTGAGATACTTTGGTTCCTTTTGTTCACTTTTAGTTATAGATAGGTACTTTTCCAACCAATTTATTTAGAAATAATTACAATAGGCTAGTTGCCTAAAAAAAATTTAAGTGACTGCGCTTTGAGAACATGTGACTTTGCTCGACTTTGTCTATTTAATTTATGTAGTCCTTTAAATTATAATAATATCAATGAAATGCGTATATAATTATTTAAAAAAATTCAAATGTCGTGTTTCTAAAACACAAAGTTATAGATGCCTGTCAGTTATAGGAAAAAGATAGACCTACTCATATTGTGCCGAATCAATTACTTACTAAGTTGTACGATTAACCCCGTATAACCGGGGGTGTACCTACTGTAGTAGTCAAAATAATATCAAACAATGTAATTCTAATTTGGAGTCGAATCTTAAATAAACATTACTTAAGTCTCGTGTTCATACTCTTCTGAAAACAAACTTTGCATTCTTGCTGCAACCTGATTTTGTGTTGATCTAGACACGCAAAGCGTGGCCAGCCAAGCAGACGTAGAAACATTACACAACGTCACACACAGTCCTTGCAATTAAAGAAAAAAGAATGCTTGCTTGCAATACTCACAACCAGTCATCTCGCTCGCTATCCGGCACAGTATTGAGGTACTCCGGGTATATGAGCACGTTGTTGAAGTCGTAGCTGTATGCTGTCTTCGAACAGGTGGGGTCGCACATGGGGCAGTCGATGCCTCCGTTCACGTCATCCAGTTCTAACTCTTCTGGGATATGGTCTACGTCGTTTGGGCGTACGGATATAGATTGTGCTGAAGAAACATGTGGGTAGGTTTATTGGAAGATCATGCAATCAGTTAAACACAACACGGCTGTAACAGCAGCAGAGCGATCAACTATTAAGCAGCGTATCACGATGAGTTCGATCCCCGCACGGAACAAATATTTGTATGATCTACAAGTAGTTGTTCCGGGTCTGGTTGTTGTGAGTTTCTGTGTTTGTAATCACACCCACGACACAGGAGAAATTCCTAGTGTGGGGCAATATGGAAAAAATAAAAGTTGTTGTTGCACGAACTTTATTGGCGCGGCGTTTACAGCACTCACCCCACTAACTCCTACACGCAATCATTAAATTATGATGGTCTTCAAAGCTATAGCCAGCGGCTTCGGTCGCGTTTGTCGAAAATTCATGGGCGTAGCCACAGTGGGGCAGGATGGGGTGCTTGCCCCACCCTGACTCCAACTTGTTAGGTGTCTTTTAACCAAAATAAAATAATGTAGGCACTTACCTAATACAATATCTACTTAATATCCGTAAATAACCTCACACTCGAAAAATCTTAGAATTTTGCCCCACTCTGAGCACAATCTAGAATTTTGCCCCACCCTGTGCACATGGCTGGCTACGCCCATGCGAAAATTAACCCACGGTAATATTATAACGAAGAAAACAGCGCCATAATTATAATCTTTGTGTTACAATTCATCCAGATTCGTGATTGACTTACAAACCTCCATCCATCCAATATTTCACATTTATAAAACTTCCTAATTAGGATTTTATACTTACAATAATAAGTCCTTAGACACGGCACATCTTTCATGTTACACGTCCTAGCAGTGCTCATCTTCGGCATATTGAACGGCGTGCAGTTACAATTGTCCAGCAGAAAATGCATCCTACATTTGAGCATACAGTCGCTGTACGTGTAGAACGGGAGATACGATGACTCATCATAGAATCTACATTTCCGTAGTTTTATTGGAACGTGTTGGATGTCTCGAGATGCTTCTGTGAAGCTAGCTGTCACCATCACCGTCATCTGTAACGTTAAACTTACACATGAGTGAGTTCTAAAGAATATACCCTAAAGCGGTGCTGTTCAGCCGGGCGAATAGATTCATCGTACTGGAAATTATTTTTAGGGTTCCGTACCCAAAGGGTAAAACGGTACCAATTTAAGTTACTAAGACTTCGCTGTCCGTTTGTCACCAGACTGTTTCTCATAAAACGTGATAGCTAGAGAGTTGAAATTTTCAAAGTTGATTTATTCCTTATGCCGGTATAGCTACATTAATTAAAAAATAGAATAGAATAAATATTTAACGGGACTCCCATACAACATGTTTTTTTTTCGTTGTTATTAATAATGGTACGGAATCATTCGTGGGCCAGTCCGACTCGCACTTGGACGGGTTTTACAATTCATTGAGCGGAGGATGTATTTCGTGGATTATGGCAAAGAAAGTTTCGTTTCAAATGTTAATACTTACTTCCACACGAGGACTAATGATTTGCATAGCGAAGCTTCCACTTGGTGAATCAGGAAAGTCATATGCGTCTGAGAACTGTAGCTGCAAAAATTATATAAGTATCAATTATATACGTGTAGATACCTACTAGTAACGCAAATATAAACATACTAGCCGTTGCCTGCGGTTGCACTCGCTGCAACTCTAATATGATTCCACGGGAAAATTGGAATAAAACTGTCCTATGTGTTAATCCAGATTATAAAATATCTGTGTTCTAAATTTCATCCAAATCCATTCAGTTGTTTTCGTGTGAAAGAGTAACAAACATCCATCCAAAAAAACTTTGATGTTTGTAATATTAGTAGGATAGAATAGAAGTATTATTTCAATAATACTTTTTCAATAATTCTTTTTTTGACTGGCCTGTTAGTCTAGTGGTTAGTGACCCTGACTGCTATGCCGGAGGTCGTGGGTTCGATTCCCACCCAGGACAAATGTTTGTGTGATGAGCACGATCATTTGTTCTGTGTCTGGGTGTAATTTATATGATAATATATATGTATTTAGAAATATATAAATATGTTTATCAGTTCTCTAGTACCCATAACACAAGCTCTGCTTAGCTTGAGACTAGATGGCTTTGTGTGATAGTTGTGGATTATAAAAAAAAAATAGTATATAAGCCAATACCTGAGCCCCTTGCAATGGAATATTGTAGAAGAAATCATCGCTGTCATTGAGTCGTAACAATACTTTGAGTCCCTGATCGAAATCAAAGAATGATTTATTGCCATACTTGTACATATCAATGCTTCTTGTGTTGCTGGGGATACTGTAAAATATTGAGTTACTAGGTTTATGAGCGGTCAATAGAAAATAAATGATGTTAAAGGTTTTCCAGCGATTGTTTCACGTGGGAGAATCATCATCATCATCATCATCAGCTGGAAGACGTCCACTGCCGAACATAGGCCTCCCCCTTAGACCGCCACGCTGAACGACAATTCGCCACTTGCATCCATCGGTTGCCCGTGACCCTCATGTGGGAGAATGGTTTTTGAAAATTATCCCACGAGAAACGTAAATAAAACCAGGAAATCTGAAGTTACAAATTCAATGAGTCAAGTTAAAGCTCTTTAACTATTTCCTGGTTTTCCTTTCATTTAATTTATCATGTTTGTTAGAGAGATTTCATCCTTATAATTGACCCTAACGATCGATGCAATAAAGGTACAGGGTATCATAGAGAGATTTCATCCTTATAATTGACCCTAACGATCGATGCAATAAAGGTACAGGGTATCATTTTTTCAGATTTTAGCCGGCTCGATTCCCGGGTGTGGGAGTAGAGAATTTTCGAAAATCTTCGAAAGCAGTTTGCTTTCTATTCAAAAATAAAGGAATGTTTCCTTTGAGTAAAATTTTCAATCTGCAGTATTAAGAGTACTTTCCCGTGGCATTACAAAATTCCACCCTGTATAAACTATTAACTTATTTGTTCCAAATTCCATTCAGATCAGTTCAGATGTAGTTGAGCAAGAAACATTAATCGATCCAAACATTCACAGTATGAAAAAAAAAGTAAAACCAAATAGGTATTGAAATTGATACGAATTAATTAATTAGGTACCTTTGAAAAAGAGTATCGTAGATTCTCAAATAGTTGAAGGTGCAGCAGTAGCCATTCATAGTGAGACGAAAGTCAAACAAATCTAGGCAGTTCTTCATCTCTGTGTTCCAAACGCAACGAACCAGTAGATCTTCACACCGAGGTGTTAACTGCGGTCAACATAGGTACGTAATCTTAGGTAAGATTCACACCAACCGGCCGGACTCGGCGGCATTTTACAATGCGGTAAAGAACATTGAAATCTCTCAACAGTAAATACAGTTCATATTTGCATGCAACTTACGGACACGTCGCTACGTGTCGCGGAATGCCGACGAAGATAATTTTGCAAGCAAATATGAACTGTATTTACTGATGATAGATTTCAATGTTCTTTACCGCATTGTAAAATGCCGCCGAGTCCGGCCGGTTGGTGGGAATCGTACCTAAGGTAAAAGCAGTGCCAACCATTTACGGTTGAAATCAATATTTATTCATAGTTTGAATAGAACTTTATCTTTGATTGCGTATTATATTAAGTAACTATGTTCTTAGGTTGCTCTACGCATCAAAATGCTATGGATGTAGGTTAAAACAGGGCCGCAGCTAGAGGGGGCCATTGTGAGCCAATACCCTACCTAAATTGCCAAAGAATTGTATCAGTTAAGATAATTTTAAGCACAATTTTGAGTGTTTGTCAATGCGAATCGAATCGTTTGTCACAATTATTCGATCTCGGCGGCTTAACTTCCCCATCATCATCTGCTGCCTTTTCCCAACTATATTGGGGTCGGCATCCAGTCCAACCAGATGCAGTTGAATATCAGTATTTTACATGGAGCGACCTAGCGGACTTCCACAACCCATTAACAGGGTCAAACGATAATCGGCTTAACTTCCCTAAGCACAACCTTTAACCGCCGCCACCTTACATTAAATTTAGCTATAGCTGTGGCCCTGGATTAAGAAGCGCCCCGCCATAGGATCCTAGTAAATTAAACACATTTGGGTTTCTGCATTCACTGGTCGATAGGGAACCGTACGTTTTGCATCAGCTCATGAACATCATATTCGCCCAAAGCCTCATGCAGTTGTATTGGCGACACATTATTGTAGTTTACTGCGCCCAGTCCGTACAACTGTCCGAGCCCGAAGAGGAGAGACATCATATCCTTTTCTGTGTAATTTTTGTTGCGCTCCGCTTTGAGTCTGCAAAGTAATAAATATATTACGGTAAACAGCTGTCCAGTATTTTCTAAACCAAATGTTGATGGAACTAAAAAAAAACCATTTAACAAAAAATATTTTTACTTTGACATGGAAAAGACACCTATGCCCTTTACGTTCCGGGGCCACGGTAACCTGGGTTACCGTGACCCCAGCAGGCATTTGGCGCGAAACACGACGCGCCACCGACCCGGGCTTGGTCCATGGAAAAGACACTTAGTGAAAAATAAAGTTGTTTTCTAAAATAGACCTTGGAACACACCCCAGGTATCCAATTTTGATACCTGGGGTGTATTCCAAACTTGGAAGAGAGGCAACATTTTATAACGTTTGTCTCGGATGTTATTGCAGCCATTTCCTTCGCAATATTGAAAAGATAATTAAAATAAAACCATTGAAAACGACATCGTTATCTTACAATTTCTTGGCAAGTTCAGCTGCGGCTCGTCTACTGATCCTGTTGTTTGAGCAGATGCCCACAGCTGGGAATATGATCTTACTGACGGCTAGACCCTGAGGCAACTGCGTGGTCACCAGCGGCGCGCTGTAGTATTTCTCGAATGTGAGCGATACCAAGGAAATGGAGCAGATCAAGCCAACCACCAGTGTTATGATCCATATGATTCTGTAAACAAGGTGTTTTATAATAGGTATTCTTTCTTTTTACGTGGAAAATGAACACGTCTATAAGATCGTTACGCCAGCGTTATCTAGACCTCTCCCAGCACCCACTGCGTAACTCTCTAGCCCATCGATCTAGATGCATTCTGTACACATGCACATGGCCCATAATCTTCCATACATCAGATAAAAAAATAAGTAAATTTTATCAATCATGTAGAAATTGACACGTAAAAAGACAGTCAATAAAGATATATAGAGCCTGTCTACTAAAGCTATAAACTTGTTATGAAGTTTCCTACTTTGACTATATGATTTATGGCTTCTACTTGAGCGAAGTTATCTCAAGTGATGTAATAAACAAGCCTTTCCACTTTAAGATATTAGTAGGTAATTGCGGCAAGTAACACACCTTACTAGATCCAGCTGAGCAAGTTCATGACAAGTTTATCTGCAACTCAGTAACGAGTAATAATCCAAGTGGGTCTTACATATCTACTTATGTGTTTACTCAAAAATGCATGTAATGTGGTCATTATTTTGACAACTTTGTTTGAGCAAAGTCGACTTTGCGGGTCTGTTTCAAGGAGCGGCCAGCAATGTTTTTGCTGGCCGCTCAAACATTGCCGGCCGCTATTTTGACGTTTAAACGTTTTAAATAAACAAATGCAAAAAGGTTTTAGTTAAAACACAGCTGTTTGTATTTAAAGAGGTAGGCACAAAAAGATTGCATTCCATATTAAAAAAAAAATCAAAGAAGGAACAAAAGCGCGGTTCAGCGAATTTTTTATTTTTATTTAGTTACTTTTTTGCTTTATGCAAATGAAGTAATAAATGAACTGCAGTCAAACATCGCATTAAAATTATCGCAAACTATTAGTAAGTAATATGAAACCGGGAAAGTCGGTGTTGAATTTTAGTAACTGTATTTTTCATAATTGTTATTTTAATTAAACTAGTTAATTAATATATATTTTATTTAAATCACTTGCTGGTTTTATGTAGGTTAGGTACTTGCATTTTTGAGTAAAGCACTATACAAGCCTTGGCCCACTATGTCTGCTTCGCTGGTCACGCTATGATTGCCTCCAGCTAGCTTAGCTACGCTCTAGGCCTTCCAGCTTGGCCATCATGCAGCCCTTGCTGTCCTCGCGGTAAAGGCCTCGGCCTTTATCTCAGCTCGTCCATCAAGTGGTGCATGCTGACCGCGCTGTGTGGGCCTGGAACTGCCATTTGCTAGACCGAGACAGAAAGCATAATGCGATCGCATGCGACGGAATCTTCAAGGCGGCCGCGTGCTATCGCATTGTCTCGGTCTAGCAAATGGCATTTCTAAGCGACAGAAAGAGAAAGGGCGACGGAAAAATCCGAATCCGCGTCGTTAGATGTGGGAGCACCCTTAATTAAAAACATACCTTTCAAGGAACGGAGTATTTTCATCAACAAGGTGCTTCAGCCCGCATATGGACGACTCCTCGCAATACTCCTTGCTGACAGTCTTCATACTCGCCTTTATAATTTCAAGTTGGTTAGGTTCCGGGGCTTTCCTGCGTAAACGTCGACGATATGGAAAATCATAAGGACTCTGTGAATTTCTATCCATTATTGGTACGCTCAGTCTAACCACTCTTTTTTAACTATAAAAAATAAATATAAAGAGAACTAGTCGAACCAAGCAATGTGTCTAATTTGGTTTTAAAGTTTAATGGTAAAGTAAATAGCAGTTGTTAAATATTCTGTTTGACGATAACATCTATTTGATGCGAGTTAATTACTGTGATTGATCGATTCTTCCCGTGTATTGGCGTCTATTGATTTGAAAACGATAAAATATGACTAATAGCTGTATTTTTATGACGATGGAGACTAACACGAAAAAAGGGTACTAAAAATCACGAATCTAGGCCCGTTTATGAGTCATTCTGACTTAAGCAAGCGTTGATTATTCCGAAAATGACCGTCTAGAAATATAATGATTTAAATTAAACTGGAAAATAACATTGACGAAACCCAGTCACATGACTTTAGTTTAAAAATCTTACAGACTATCAAATGTGTAAGCATTTCGATCGAGCTCGCAATATAATCGTTACAAAACCCATTGCTAAACAATTTGACCGTCTCCGATTCCGCCCACATTCACACATGCATGGAATTTTTCTTTCTATATTACAATATTGATGAAAGTCGAACAAAACAAGTTTACTTTTTCATCAGCCCACTATTATGGCATAATTTTGCTGGTCATTTTTCCGAAATAATATCGACAATTGTTTTCTAGGCACGGTCTAGTGCAGAATAATCTTTCGTATACAGAATATTCTTACAGCTCCTACTTACTCAATGTCTACCTAATCTTCCTATTTTCTATCAGCTGAACATAGAGAACAAAGTCACCGTTTAGCACTTTGAACTCTTGCAATAGTTTGTGAACTAAATCTACAATCGAGCAGAAATTACGTCAAAATAATCGTAACATTACCAACACATGTTATTACATCCACAGGGTCTGGTCAGGTGGTCAGTATAGGCGTCCTTTCCCCACCGCGGCAGAAAGTTCAGCAACACGCCGGCGACCGGCGCCCGCGCAGTCTTCGTCGGTCACGCGCTCTTGCGTAAACTTATCTGCATGAGACAATATAACTGTTATACGCATAGTGCGTAACATTCCGATTCAGATTACGCATGTTATTATAATATCTTATTAGGTAAAAATAGATTTTGACACTTTTAATAAATTCACGCATCACTAACGCAATCTGGCAAACGAAATCGCGGAAGGCAGTTTACTAGATGGGATCAAACAGACAGGAGGTCAAAACTAGAGAAGGGTACCACATCGAGGAAGGCAATGAAAGTCGTTAGAGGATGCCTATATGTCAACAGGCACACCGACGCGCGACGTACGAGACTGATATCGTACGTTGAAATAAATTGTAGTTGTAGTAAGTACTATTGTATTGTAAACCCTGTTTCTTCGTAATAAAGGGCTTTTTATCTTATCTACACGGAATCTAGAATTAGAACAAAAACATGAGTATCGTTAGCTTCAGCCTATAGCTACAATGATTTGAAAATGTGATTAATTCGGTTGTAAGATTCCCAGTTAGCTTTTGAAAGCATTAGCGTAGGTAAGTTGATACACAACAGGGAAATTTCAAAAAAAATTGTCTGGACATATTGTATCATGTTCAGACTTTTACATT
>JAQSVV010000419.1:0-65752 GCA_036375495.1 Agrotis segetum
CGCGTAGCTTTTGCCTGGCCTTGCAAAGGATGCTGGCGCAATGTAAATAAAAAAAAAACACTCCTTAGCTATTTACGATAACAGGGAACTTGCATCATATCAGACGAAAATTACTCAGTGGTACAAGATTACTTAAAGAGATATAAAATTATTTTGAAATAATCTTAATTACGATTTCATTGCTTACCTTTGATTTTAAATCTCGCAACCGGGTAACGTGTAATTTCATGTTAATAAATACGAATGACATTAAAATCCAAAACACTACATTTATTCGCATTAGAATTACACACACAAAACCTGTCATGCTGAATAAAAAATACTCATAAAGAAACCTATTATAGACACTGTTGATCCATACGTGTAGTTTATGTTCGTTTTATAAATTAAACCTCGCTATGTAGGTACTTAGGTAGTTCAGGTAATAATGTTTGCTTGCATGTTACATGGTCCAATCAAGCCATCAACATTTTACAGAGAAATAAATGCAATGCGCACTAGACACGATATTTTCACGTAAATCAACAACTCTACTGCATAGCAAAGCGTATTATCAAACTGTTATCATGGAGTGGTGTCGTATCCATTTAAATAATTTATGAGCTTTTGAGCTCTATTTTAAGAGTGGGTATTATGCCAGGAAAAAATCAGATTTCACCCTCGCGTCTCACATGCCTCTGCTCTAGTACCAATAACAACCACGGGCGCTGTGACGACGCGCTCAGCAAAACTTCTTTGAAAAAACAAAACAACTACAGTGCCCATGGACCTAAAAAAAAAGGCGGACGGAACTTCACTAAGAAACAATTGAAGCACCCATAGTAAGTCAGTGCGCTTGTCCATACAAGCCAGCACACACACATTCACACCATAGTAAGTCAGCCGTCGGCCATTACGCTTCGAACGACACTCGCGGTTTCATACGGTGCTAATTTGTCTAATAAAAATCAAAGTATGCCGTCATGTGTTGCAAAAAGTTGTCTAAACCATAGTAGTTCAATTTAAAAAGCCAGGGGATCACTTTTCATAGTTAAACATACCGTTTTGCTGAAAATCGCGAAAAACTCATTGTTTTATCTTTGATCTTGAATATTTTTTTTTCCTTACAGGGGAATGATGGGGAACTTTTAGACATTGTTTATAATTATGTTTTGAACAACTTCACAGAAATTCAGCTTGCTGGGACTTTATGTAACTTCGAATGTCTAAATTGACCGGACTATTATTTTAAGCCGACCTCATTATACAGTAATAAAAAATACTCGACCAGTAGAGCAATTGACATACTGCTCATTTAGCGCGCATGTGGCAAAAGAAATTTCAAAAAAAATGGTCTTCGGCTATTTGAAATTATTTCAGTCTTAAAATATTTTAGCTCTCGTATTTTTGTTGTATTATGTGTTGTTTCTCTGATTATATCAACAAAAATATTATTATTTTAATAGCCGCCCGGCGCGATGCAAACTGTCATAGTCCTCCCGTCTCAATAGAGCGGCGCCGACTGGCAGGTGAAACAAAATGATGCCTGAAGCTAGAACCCGCGCCGCGACAAAAGTCGTTTTGACGCGGCGCTAGTGTCTACGTCATTACATCAAATTGTATTAAAAAATGTAGTTTTCCGCAGACCTTCACTCGTGACGCAGATTCTAGTGTGCCGCGAAATGGAAAATAGCATTCTACACGGTTTAAAAACGTCGTAAGCGCCGAATGCTAAGAACAATGATAACTTTTATTATAAACAATATTTCAAAAAAGTGCCAGACACTGCCCTCGGCTACGTAATTGTGTTCATATTGATCTAATTTATAATTTTGTAGGACGAACCAAAATAGAATGAAATCAAAAAAACGTGAAAATCAGAGGCAACTTTGTGATCATTTTCTATCGAGAAAAAATTGTCTTTTTATGTTTTCTGTTTGACTCTGCCCTCGCAAATATAATGAAGTTTCCCAACATATACTTTTGTTCCGAATTAAACACGATTTAGTACTCTAAAAATCCAATCCAAAATTGAAGATTTCGCTTGTAGCGCAGCCTTAATAGTTTTTATTAAAATGAACGATCAAGAGGTATATATAGTTCCAGAGACGGACCATGAGTTTCTGGTCCTTTGGCTAATACTACTTGTGGAGGAACTACTTATTGCCGTTGCAGTTTATTGCCAATCAAATGTCATTTTGTCATTACACTGACTTCGTTAAGGAGTACATGGTATTCCAAAATCAAAAATTGTGCGTATTTTTCTTTGCGAGTTGATTGGGGGCCCTTTATGACTTTTAAGGCTGCTGTCCAGGCCCTTTTATAGGTCCGCCCCTCTAAAGTTCAAAATGGTTTATCACTTTATTCACTAAGTCTATTCTATTCTATTTTTATTATGGCAACTATGGGCTGGGTCGGCCATATGCCAATGACTAAGGTGAACTGGACAAGCAGGGAGTGTGTCATGAGAAAAAAAAATCACAAATTTAGAACGGTGAAAGTGACCGTTCGATGATACTGTTGCACTTATTGTAGACCTTCTGGTGTTAGTATGGGACTGAAACAAACAAGAAATAGAATTACTTAAATAATAATAAAATGGTTAAAACATAAAGAGATAACTTAATTGTATACCACATCAAAACAGATGGAGAATAATGGGGATATTCACTAAGTCATTTCATAGACTAGATAGTTAAAAAAAAAAATTAAGAAAAAAACGTCTTCCTTTTCAGTTATCTACAGAAAAGCCTTGAATTTAAGAAAGTTAATTAAAATTATTTTACAAGTTAGTAGAGCGTAAAAATCCTTGAATGTCAAATTAAAAAATGTCAATGTATTGTATTAGTTCTATTTATTTGAAAGGACTATTGGATTATAAAGTGTACGATTTGGCAATTCAATTAGATATGAATCATACTGAGATTACAATCACTGTCTTAAAAGTACACAAGGTTCAATGTTTCTATCTAATGCATGACTTGCAAGTGTGTGTTTGTACACATTACTTTATGGTTAGAGTACTTGTAAGGTTTATAAACACAAATCAGAATCATAGTAATGACTCAGGGTCTAACAAAAATATATGTTTTAAAACTGCTCTGGCAAAATAAAACGAAGTGCTTTTTTCATTTCTAAATCACTATCGTTAAAATGTTGTGAAATGAATCAGTGATATCCTGCGTATCCAGATCCATCCCCTAAGATGACCTACTGACCCACTTTTCTCACTTATCCACTTATCGCATTAGGTTAAGGTTCGGAGTTTTAAGAAAATAAAGAAATCTTCAATAGGTAATTGACCAGTTTAGAAGAAGAACGTTATAAAGAAAGTATTTTGAAAAAAAAAACTGTTTCCTCAGGTAAAGCTAAAACAGCGCATCATCACTATTCATCACACAACAACTTTTGGAATAGAACATTGTTGTCATAACATTGTGATGTCCAAGGTGAGGTGCAACAACGCGGTGGAGGTGGGTCGCAGGCGCCGGTGACCGTTCTCTTGACGATCCCTCTTCGCAAATGTTGGTCAGCCTCACTCGAAGACACCAGCTTCAATAGATACACACTGAGTATTTATAATCACGAAGACTTTGTGTTCCGGACCATAGTGTAGTGTTAGTTAATATTTGTGAAAAAGAGAAAAAGTTTCGGTGTTTCAATAAAAGGATTTCCAGATTTTTCTGATAAGTAAGTGATAGCTGAAACTTTTTTCAAACGCTTTTTTACAGTTTCAGACTTACGTACTATTCCAGAGTAGAACGTGTGCCAGCACCTTAAAGTTTAAAGACAAAAAAATTAATCATTGAGCGTTGATGTCTTTAGTTAGAAAAACAAATTGTTTTTAATTAATTACCTACTTCTTATTATATCTTCTGTATTTTAATTTTAAGATGAAATGTCCCAGTTACACTATAAATCAAAATGTACATATTAATATTTTTCACGGCTGATCCAGTTCGTGGTGTAGGTAAGTAGGGCGCCATCACCATTCGAACGTAACGATCATTAATTCAATAGGATAATGAACCTTTTTTGATTGCACTTTGCATAACAATACATGATACTCATTTATTTATTTAAGTGATTTATTCATAATCTAGATCTACCACGAACTCAGACTTGCCCCAATTTACGTTCCCATCATATAATAATCATTTTCTCATTATTACTAGTGTCTATTTGCTTCGAGGCAGAGACTAAGTGAACGCAAATCCAAAGTTCTGTAAATGGGTATTAGGTAAGCTCTTCGTTCAAAGTGCACGCATTTGTACACAAGTCTGATGTGCCTAGCTGCTGTTGACCTATGTTGCAAACTCACAATCAAATAAATCTTGCATTCTCTGCAGAATATGCATTAAATCTTGCCTAGTCACGTTTAGCAATTACATTATTTTGAGTTCCCAAAACAAAAACAACACGTCGTTGCTTAATATTGTCATTGCCGACATCTTTGTAGCAATATAGTAACATCACAAAAAAGATCTTCCAACATCCATCCTATTGTATGCGGCTTGTGTTACTACAATCACACGATCTCGTAAAGTAAAATTTATGAGAAACCTATGTATGTTCTCGAACATTGACCAACGGCAGCGATTTGATTGTCCGTCGGATCCGACGATGGTTCGAAAGTATGTTATGTTTTGATTCCGCGACCTTGAGCCATTGTCCGAAACCACGTGTGTCTTGCTAACGGTCAGCCGTCGGCCGTAGATTGCTCCAAAGATTACTTGTACCAGCAACAGTTGATTATTAGTGTCAAGTGCAATAGTTGCAATTGTTTTGGAAAATTACCGATGTAGACGATGTAAATAACCTTCAAGTCAAGAAATGTTCCATGAGTTGACGAAATCGATTTGTAAAGTTTCTGAAGCCGCGTAGGTACGCTTTTACGGTGTATTTCCTTAGATCAAATACACAATTTTAAATTTCCTCGTTTTCTAGTTTTCATAATGTGTGAAATAGGAAGACGACTAAATATAGTCTGTCTTGTCGTGTTAACACGTAAAGTTGGATGACAAAGCCCTATTGAAACCATTCTAAAGAAAGTTCAGCTTTTTTTGCATGGCAAAGTCATCAAATGAGTCCGACCAAGGATAGGGCAAGAGGGACTGTCAGATTTGTACTAACTAAAATCCACGGTGTCCTTCATTAGCCCTTACGTTCCGGAGTCATGCACGGTAGCCGTTTAGTCCCGCGTGCCATTTAACGCTTTGAAGAGCAAGAAATGGCCTTGTCAATTATTGCGGTATGGAGAACATGACACCTAATAATAATTTGGTAAATCACTAGTTACTCACCCCGGCTTCACACGGGTTCTTCAAATGCAATATCTAAAAACCTTGCCTTTGGAATTATGAAAGTGTCATGTTCACATAGCCGTTTTGGAGTTATAGCGAAACTAACCAACATCATTTGATTTTTGGGAAACATGACATGGTAATGACAAAATAATGCACTCCCTGTCTAATAATTCTACGAAATAATGCATTGTTCGAATAAAATATAATGTAATTATGAATGTAACTACCTGCCTAACTTAATAGCAGCTTGTATTTGAACTTTCATTTATCATATGAACCGGTCACGGGTCACATGTGAACTTAACTTTTTGCGTACTTAAGTCTGAGAGTGAACCCATTTTTCTGCTACAGAAACAAGAAAAACAAATGTGTCGACTGGAATTTCCAAAGGGTTGAGATAAAGTGTAACTAATAGTAGATACACTGCATACATTTCTCTCATTTTTATGGAAAACCAAGGGACAATGATGGTTCCCGATTTGGGAATTGAACGTCGGCCTTGCGATCAGTTTTGCCCTATCATTACTATATTTACTTAATGTTTGCAGTTTTTAACAATGAAGTCACTGGTATTCCTGCTAGCAACATGCACATGCCTAGTGAGGTGTCTGCCGCCCCCACACCCCGATGTTCTGGCTGTGAGACGGGAAGAAGAACGGTTGCACCCTTCGCAGCGAAGTCCAGCACTACGCAACCCACACTTGCTGAAACTGCTGCCTCTGACTAGCCTGTTGCATAAAGGAGAGAGTCTGGTAAGACTTCAATTATTACCTCCTTCTTGAAAACTTAATTAAAAGATTTTTAACAAATTATTGACCAATAGTACGAATATACATCTTCATGGTGACTTCGTCATTTTCCGTTCAGAGATTTGGGAGAAAATTTTGAATTTCTTACAAAACTAAACATCGTGTTACGTTTTGTTTGGGAAATTCCTACATAAATTATCAAAATGCTTTAATATTCATTTTGCAAACCGGTTCACGGCAACGCAACGTAGAATTGACTGTTAAATATTTACTTTCAAGGTTTACGCACGAGATGCCCACGACGTGTCACGCGAAGAAATATATAAAATCCTGACTCACGCGGGGCTCATTTCAAGAAGAAGGCACCCTTCATCGGAAGGGAGTCATCAAAACAACCACATCCCTGTTACTTGGCCCGAGGAATGGAACGAACAACAGATTTATGATTCATCAATCTTCCGCAACCAAGATCTCTTACAATACCTGTAGTTTTACGTGCTATCTAGAGTTTATTGCTTAATGTACATATTAAGGGGATTCCAAAAAAATAGGGTTAGTTATGTGACATCTTTTAGTACGCAATCTTATACGATGCCAAGTTTAGGCAAGAAAGAAAAACTGAATTAGTTTATCTAATTCAATTAGTGGTTGGATAAAGGAGAACGATGATTCTCAAAAGATTTATCTGGATCCAAATATTGTATCATGTCTATAATAATTCCCAAGACTAATATAGATTTAACTGTGTAAATACACTTAGGTATACTTAAACATCGTTAGTGTCGTTAGTCCTACTCTGTGATTGTGTTGAGTACAATATTGTTTGAAAACCATTAGTACCTATTTTGTGTGCTTGTTGATTTTCTAGTGTGAACCACCATTGTTGAAAATAAACAAAACAATTACATGCACAAGGTTGTTTTATTCCAAATGGACTCACTGACCTTGGACACTGGGCATTTGTTGTTGCACTATGTAATCATGACATTTCTGAATTAATAATTAATAATTCACAACATTTACACAACGTGAAGCACTACTGGTGTTACTTTTTAATGACCATATGACATTCATCGGCCGTATCGAGACCATTAAAAGACCTCTGCGAATAAATATTGACACAATATCAGAATGTCTAAAACAAAAACTACAATATGTAAGGAGTTGATCAAAGATTACTGTGCTAACTGTTCGTTTGCTGGTATACATTACATTGCAGATGAAAATAAACATGTGACTGAAAGGTAAGGCAGGAGAAACGATTCTTTTAAACATCTATTAAGAGAATGTAAGACCAAAATAGAAGGAACCAATTCAGCAAAATCTACATTTAACCTTGAGTCATTTTTCACCAGAATATTATGGTTGGTGCTAGTAATCCTATCATGGTACGGGTCTGCGCTGCTCATCATCTCGGCGTTTGAAGCTTTCCTCCTAAGTCCCATCAGCTTCGGCTTGGAGACCACCTACACTGACTGGGAGACGAAGATGCCAAGTGTGGCCATTTGTGAAATTGCCAACAACCATAAAATCTTCAATGTGTCTGACACGTAAGCACAAAAACAAACACTATTTATTTAAAAAAACCCTAGAAATATTATGCATTTCCATAGAAGTTTCTATTGAATAAATTGAATATAATGAGGTTTGTTTTTGTCTTGCAGAATTTGGCCTCCCGGTCATCTATTGGATTTAGAGGATGCACTAAAGGAGATAGTGTACTTCCGTGGCGTGACCTACGTTCTTGTTGGCACATGCTATCTAAACCCCAATCCTGATCCCCTGTGTCCTAAGTCCAACTACAGCTACTACGCCAGTCTTGTGCGAAGCGATTGCACTAAGATTATAAAGAATTGCACTTACAATGACATAGAATTTCCATGTTGCGAATATTTTCAGCCTATAGAGACTGACATAGGACCATGTTTCATTTTAAATTCCATACAAACAAAGTAAGTAACCATGTAACATACCTATCGAGAAAATGAAAGAAAATTTTCTTTTGTGCCTATACCGTTTTTTTTCAGAAAACCACACCCATATCCAATGGTGAACAATTTGCAAAATCTAAAGGGAATTATAAAATTCGATGCATTTTTGACAACTTTGGTGCGTATACTTTTTAACCGACTTCAAAAAAAGGAGGAGGTTATCAATTCGACTGTATTTTTTTTTTTATGTTTGTTACCTCATAACTTGCGACTGGGTTTTCACAATTCTTTTTTCAATCGAAAGCTGGTGCTTCTCGTGTGGTCCCATTATCACCATTTCAGGATCTGATGATTGGATCTCGGAGAAATCGAGGGCAACCCTCAAATTTTATTAGCTGCATATATTATCACACGTTTGGTTTCTATTGCATGAATAATTATAAAGTGACAGTGTTCAAACGCTTTGTGGGGAGGGGTAGTACAATTGCTATATGTTGAAAGTTAGCCATGGCTAATTGTGTACTAACAAATGGTTAAATGTTGCCTTGCTTATTTTGTTTACAGATGGGACGGTACAAAACGATCCTCAAGTAACGAGGAGGACATTCTGAAGATGCTATGAGGAAAGCAATGCAGCTAGTTCCCGGGATGATCTAAGAAAAGCAAGCGAGGAATGCTAGCTTAAATATCCGACGGTTAGATTGTATGTGAGTAAATTCAAAATAAATCCAGAGGTTTTAACACCAAATTATGAAGTTAACAAGATTTTTACATCTGAGCAAGAAAAACAATTATTAGATTATATTGCAGTATTGTGCATCAAATATTTTACGGATTATCTAGTAAAGATTGCCGCCGCGTTGCTTATCAAATGGCGAAAGTCAACAATTTGAAAATACCAGAGTATGGATAGATTCAGAATTGGCTGGATTGAATGGCTGCGCTCATTCAGGAAAAGACATCCTGAAATTTCACTGAGGAAACCAGAAGCCTGTAGCTTAGTGCGAGCAATGCTTTCAACAAGCACAACATCGATGTCATTTTTTAGACATTTAGAATCAGTCATGGTTGACATCCGAGCTTTAACGGCACTAAGTGTACAATTTGAGATGAGACTTCAACGACAACTGTACAACGACCAGGAAAAATGTGACTAGCACGAAAAGGCACGAACGCAGCAAAGGTCACAAGGGTAAAGAGGTACCTTAGTCACAACATGTTGCATTGTCAGCGCGATAGGACAAGCTTTGCCACCGGCTATGGTTTTTCCGAAAAAGACAGTTTCAACCACATATGTTACATGGAGCGCCATCGGGCAATTAGGGTCAGCTGCAGCTTCTGGGTGGATGAATGCTGAAAGTATTCGTGTATGTAATGAAACATTTCATAAAGCATGTTTCAGCCTCAAAAGAAAATCCTGTGCTATCCGTATGGATCAACCAAGGAAGCCATCTGTATTGAAGCACTAGATCTCGCTAAGTCTTCGGGTGTCACTGTTTTAACTCGTCCATCCGCATACTACGTGCAAAACTGCAACCACTGGATGTTGGATTAAACGTCCGTTCAAGTCATATTATAACGCAGCGATTCATGGCTATTAAGACATCAGGGCAACCTCTAACTATATACAATGTTGCTGAGTGTGTTGGTTTTGCATACATGAAATCAAGACTCCGATAAACATAACAAATGCGTTCAAGAAAACCGGAATATTCCCATTCAATGACTACGGATTGATTTTATGCCTAGTACCGTAACAGATAGGCCACAGGTAAAACTGATGATCAACGAGAAAAATCTTCCAAGTCTCCTTCTATCCTTGAGAACTTTGGTACCAAGTCGAGATAACGATATCACACGTAAAGATTGAAGTTTCCGATTTTTTTATTATTAGCTCATGAAGATGTTGATCTGCAAGTTAACTTGTCAAGGAACCAAGGACACCACACTTCCAATAATTAAGGCCTTTAAAAATTACATGTTAGATCCATTGCCCGTGCGTGAGAATATTACTCCGCAGCAAAATTTGTCGATAAACCCTGGTAGCATAGAAGTTTTTCACTCGCCACATCTATCACGAGTGCTTAAAGAAGTTGGAAATCAAGATATCATCACACATCGCATAATAGAAGCTGCCGGTCCGTCAAAGTTCATTTCGCCCCAAGAATTTATGCCACCAATAAAAGCGAAACCACGTGATCCAAAAAAGCGTAGAATTCTGGGAAAAGCATGATCGCCACGGATACGCCTGAAAAAGATGCTATTGCCGCAAAGAAAATAAAAGTAATAAGAAAGAAATTAAAAAAGCAAAGCAAGACCTGTTCACAGGTGGTAAAACCCAAAATAAGACAAAGAAAAAGAATAAAAGAGCCATTAAAGAAAGAAAAATAGATATTATAGAAAGTGATGACAGTTCAGATGAAAATGATTATGTAGCAAGTGGATCATCGTCTGGTAATATTAGTGAAAATATAGATGAGGATGAGGAAGGTAGGATTATACTGAACGGTAATTTTTTACCTTTACCACGCGATCCAAAAGAGCAAGAATATGTTATCGTATTATTTCCATATAAAAAAAGCTCCGTCTATTACGTTGCGAAAATTTTAGAAACTATAATAGATGATGAAGACGATTCTGACTTTTTTGTGAGTTTCTTAAGACTAAAAAGTAGAGCATGCCAAACATTTTGTGAGCCTCTGGAACCTGATACAGCAGGGGTACAGCTAAAAGATATCAAATATATATTGCCAAATCCGAAAATTACTGGCAGCAGCCGAAGGCAAGCGTCTTATTCGTTTCACGTTTATTTTGATTTGACATATTTGAATCTACGATGATTGTTAAATTTTTTATTTGTAACATTAGCTTTTCTCATTAGTCATCAATATTTAAATCTCATTCGATATTTTAACTACCTTCTTACCTACTATAATTCTCGATTAAATATTATGAGACTGAGAAAAACTAATGCTGTGACAACGTTAGATTACGTTAAAACTTCAGACTTTTGTTTATTTTTGTTTTTATGCTTTTTTCGTTTAAGATATGAATAATTTGATAATTATTTTAAACATTTACCAAAACCTACTAAGACTTTATTCATTTTAAAATAATATTGTTGAGACTGAGATTGTTCAATGTTGAATAACTTGTGAAACTAAATTTGTGAAACTTGCGTTAAAGGTTTAATATTTATTTATTCTTTGTTATTTACTTCTTAAGTTTATGATTAAAATAAGAGTAATTGATAATTATATTAATAATTCACCAAAAACTAAAAAAAATATTGATAATTTTCGAACTGAGAATAATAAGTTAGTATCTTTAGTGCCTACATAATTGAAAAGGTAATTACTCTTACAATCACAATGTTGAGACTGAACTGTGCCATTATAAAGTTACCTAATAATTAATGTTAAGTCAACTGTTATATGTGCTAAACAATAAAAGTCTCTTTTTCATACCACTCATACTGTTTTTTTTTATAAATTAAGAAATCATATATGGCGGTTAAATGTGTACTCCTTGGTCAAATGTGGCACACCCTGTGGTTAAATGCGTACCATAGTGTGGACACAGTTAGCCAATTCCCATTTTTTTTAAAAACTTCCATCTCCATAAAATATTAAGGAAATTCAACATTTATTAAATGCAGATAGGTAGCCAATAAACCACTACCTTATACCTTGCAGAAAATTATATATTTTAATGACCAAATACGCAATAAATGATGATCAGAAAATTTGGTGGTTAACTGTTGGACCACTCACCCTACACTCTGGGAGAAGATGAAGTACCAACCGTGACTACACTGCATTCTTCTACATTAAAGATACAACCTGGCTACATTTATCGGTAAGTTAAAGATTTTGAAGAGTTACTGAAATCTACCGCCAAATTGATAGAATTTAAAAACAAAATGTACAAGGTGAAGAATGAGAAGATGGTAAAATAAACAGACATAATTACCATTCCACCTGCGAATTCAAATTAAACGTAGTAGGTCATAAGGGCCGATTACACTATACGATTCATCGTGCCCTAAGTTGTTAGTGTCCTCAGCCTAACAGCGATCACACCACCCAATCCATCGGAAATTGGGGACCTAACAGCGATCACACCACCCAATCCATCGGAAATTAGGAACTTAGGGCACGATGAATCGTGTCGTGTAATCGGCCCTATAAAGTCTCTGTTTACTCAGGCGCCTCCTGACAGTGCGCAACATAGAGAACGATCCCCTGATAACGGAGACGACGCCGGAGCAGCGAGCCTGTCGGTTCCATCACGAGAACGAGGGCGGCCTGTACCCTCACTACTCGTACAGCGCCTGCACTGTACTCTGTCGTAAGAAAGCACAACTTGAAAGCTGTCAGTGCAACGACCACTTCATACTGGACACTAGTGAGTCTACCTGCGGATCATTCTTATGTCGACAGAAACGCAACTCGTCAGATTCGCAACTCGTTAGATAAAAATATCTGACGAGTTGCGTTTCTGACGAGTAACGTTTCTGACAAGTTGCGAGTCCAGTCCTGAGAGATGACGTCGAGTTGCGAATCAATCTGACGAGTTACGTTTCTGTCGACCTGAGAATGATCTCTACTCGCATATAAAAGACAGATTTATATTTTGATCTTTGTTGAATCAACCTAAGAAGACAATTCGATCTGGGGTCCCGGCACAAACAGCTACCGTAACCCCGGAACGTAAAGGGCTATTAAAGGATAGCATGGATTTTAGTCTGACAGTCCCTCCTGCTCTACCCTGGACGGAGGACTCATTTGACGATTTCACGATGCAAAAAAAAAAGATAACAATTCGATGTTTTTTTTCTATCTACCATAGTTTCTCGCAAAAATTCCTTCCCTGTGTCTGTCTGTAAGGTTCTTCTTCGAAGGTTTCATCAATAATAGGTTTATTACTGCCGTAGTAGTCACATGTATGCTGATATGCTGATGTAGAGACCATCATTTCCATCAGCGTTCAAGTATCAAGAAATTTCCACTGATGCAACCATATCTCAGTCCCAGTACCGGTTTGTTTATTTTTAGGTACCGTACAAAGCAATTGGCAGCTGGTTTGTTATATAACGAAAAGCAATCTAATAATTTATTACCGAAATCTCAGTGAACTTGTTTAACACTTATGAAGCGCTTGTTTTGACCTTTAAGCGGTTGTTGAGATTGTTACAGGTTACTTTTATTACACTCTATGTCAAAATTTCATTTTCGCAATTATCTCGATAGAACATTTGAACATTCAAAAATATTTCAGCTGAAGAAACTAGATGCAATCTAACAGGAATGGCCTGTTTGAACACGCTGTCAAGTCACTTGACTACGTTGAAGCCGCCGTGGGCAAATCGCCCTGGACTCTCTTGTAACTGTCTACCTTCCTGTGATGAAACGGAAATCACCATCATCAAGGACGTCACTACCCCGTAAGATCTTTTTTAAATCATACAATATTTCAGTACTGTGAGTTGAATTATTTATGTTCGGCATCTCTTTTTTATATGTTTTACAAAGCTATCTAGTTTCGGGGTTGCGGGATTATTACCGTGACCCCGGAACATAACAGGCTACTGAAGGACACCGTGGATTTTAGTCTGTAGAAGTCTGACAGTCCCTTCCGCCCTGCCTGGGGTGGGAAGAGTCATTTGATGATTTTACCAAGCTAAAAAAAAAAACGCTATCTATTTTCACCATTACAGTTATTTTTTGCGGTGCCGCTCTATGTTTTATTTCTTATCGAGCATTATTGTTTCAGGGTTAAAGGCAAAGCTCACAAAAAGAAGGCGCGAGTTGAAATTGTACTCGCTTATTTACCAACTGAAAGATTCAAGAGAAATGTTGTAGGAGTCGGCTTGATTTAGTTGGTAAAATGTTTGAAAGTCTTTCATGTTTATCTTTTTCTATATTTATGGGAAGGTTCTTTAACAACAAGTTAAGGTGGGAGATGATGACCCAGCGGTATCGGCCTCGAAATACGAGTTGTAGGTCGTGGTTTCGAACCCAGCAAGTCGCGCATTACTTTGTTTTATTTATTTCATCACCACTCCTCTTAAAACGGTAGAAGAAAACATCGTTAGGAAACCGGCATGTCCTAGAACCAAAAATTCGAAGACTTATTGTGACATCCACCAACCTGCACTGGGCCCGCGTGGTGGATTATGGCCTGTCCCAGCAGTGGGAACATTATAAGCTGATGATGATGGTAAAGTTGTTCAGAAAGGTCAGGTGCGTTGCACTCATAACCGGCGTGCTTGTTCAACGTGATGCATGAACATAAATGAGTCTGTAGGATCGTAGCAGGTGGCGTTCTGTGGATTCTGTCCACCACTGTGATCTAACATAAGTTTCTGGATATTCTAGTATCCGTCGGAGGCACAACAGGACTCTTCGTTGGAGCCAGCTTACTCAGCTTCGTCGAACTGTTCTTCTTCTTCACTGTTCGCTTCATCAGCAATGTCTTGATGGAGAGGAAAAAGAGAGAGAATGTTGTGGTTGTGGAACCAAGAGGAACACCAGTCTTGCAAGAGCTACCTGAACTTGAGGAGATCGTGTCACGTAATGTTGTGACTGAAGAAGCGTATGCGACAAGCGGAGTCCGAACGTATAATGCTTTAATTAAACCGAAATAACTGTTGCCTTTCAACTTTTAAAATATGTAGGCAGCCACGTGAAAATTATGAAAAACGTAAAACGCCTGGAGTTATTATCGCTTTCTTTACTAATCCTCTTTGTATTCATAAAATAAGCGTATTCAAAAGAACACATGTGTGCTTATTACTTGCGCTTCATACTTTACTCTCTTCGCGAAATTGCTTTTTTTTGCTTTGTGGTTATTCGTTATTGAGAAAGTTGAAAATTCTTTGAATAAATGTTTCATAATCGCCATATATTATTTTTCCATTTAGAGTTTGTTTTTGCAGTTGATATTTTACCAACAAATTGAATGCATTTCCTTGTTGCGTCATGTAACGGGTATATCAGATTAGCTGTGAGTATACTCTTACTTTACCACGTTGCTTCCCAAATGTTACAGCACTATAACGTTACATGATTCACTAGTACTTCATTACGAAATGGTCCAGTCGCCGAGTACTCCAATAGAAGTGTGTGCAGTTTCTGGGAGTGGCCCAGTTACCAGTCGGTACAGGAAACCATCGGTTAGACGGTAGACCCGATGTAAGAGCCCATTGCTCTCTACAGACAGCCCATTTCGAATAATTCGTGCTCAATTATACTTGACAAATGCGCCTTTGAGGACGTCTGTTGAGTAACTTCATAGGGTCAGTTATTCATATTTTGTAATCTACTTACACATAAATAAAATAACAAATATTCAGACAAAATTTTATTTTTAGTAACAATAGGATCAGTACATCTACTAAAACTACTATACTAATTAATTTACTAATATATTATGTTAATTTAGTTGATAATCGTATAAGTAGATAATACTGATAAGTTATATTATAAGTACTTAGACAAGTTAGGTTGGGATCACACTGGTTACGCGCAGCGGTGTTGCAAGCACGTCATTATTAATTTAAGAACAGACTTTGCTCTTCGATGGTGCAATAGTTATAGGCAGAAGAGAATGGGTCAACGTGCTGTGTTGTTTCTGTGACTGCAAAATAAGTCATAGCAAAATCTTAGGTTTTAAAGAATACAATCATCGATGACTCCAAAAGTGTCTTCGTAAGTTATTGAATCAAGTGAAAGGTTTCACTTACATTTTTACTTTCGCTGTTTAGCGTGACCTCAACCTCCATTTGTGTTTTTACGAACAGATAGATTTTTTGACATATTTAGTTTTAGTTAAATAGGCCATTAAACATACTTTGGAACATACAAAAACCTGAACGCAAAACTATTTTCACTATTTGATTCTCAAGGGAATAATCCTACTACTATTATAAAGGCATGGATGTTTGTTACTCTTTCACGCAAAAACCACTGAACGGATTTGGCGTACACAGATAGTTTATAACCTGGATTAACACATAGGATAGCTTTTATCCCGATTTTATGTTCCCGTGGGATAATTTTCGAGTTGTAGCGGGTGAAGCCGCTTGCAACAGCTAGTATGAAATAATCGTATCTATCTGCTCCTCATTACTTATCTTACAATTAAAAATAACATCTTTTATTATACATATAGGTACTTCTAATACTTTCAGTCAAGTTGTAGGTATAATAGTAAGATGGAAAAATAACAAAAACCTAGTACCTAATACAATTTTTTAATGACCATAAATTCGACGTTTCCATTTATTTTTTTACAATAATGTTAGTGCCCACAATTTCCAAAAAGGAATGCTTCAAAATAATGTATGATTTGATTAATTCCCGTACTTTTAGTTAATTTTGAAAGCACATCCCCTTAAAATTCTATGGGTATTTAGGTGATGACATTCACATAACATTAATGAAATAGGAAGTAGTGTAAAGTTTATTGGTATTTAGAAATAATGAAAGGTCCCTAGAATCAGTCAATAGTTTCGAAAGTCTACAAAAAGTTGGAGTGTAACTTTTACAAAATGTGTCTCAACGATCATCATCGACACTAATAATGATATATTTCATAGCTTGCGACATTCTAATAACATAGATATTCTAGTCCAAAGTCTGACATCGCCGGAGATACGCCTAGAAAAACCGATTTCGGCCTTGAACATTCCACAGGTGTTAAATAACCATTTCTGCTAAGTCACAACAGTAATCCAATCATACATTTTTATAACAAGACTCCAATGAGGTGATAAAACTTCTTACATAACCATCACAAAGTCGTTCAAGCTCTCCAATGCCTTTGTGAGGACTCTGTGTATCAGGTCCGCCTCATGAGAAGCCAGCGGTTGCAGTGACCGTGCAACTGGAATTTCCTGTACCTCATGCAGTGCCACTGAGGAATCTGCTGCATGCGACGAATTGCTTCCAGCTGGAACAACAAATGTTAAAATAAAAAAAAAAAACTTCTATTTTGCCAGTACCTTTTACGTTGTTAGGATTCTAGTCAGTACAAGTCTGACAGTCCCTCCTGCCCTACTCTAAGTGGGACGATCAATTCGATGATTTTAAAAAGCTAAGAAAAAAAAAGGACCTTTTACGCAGCAGAGAAGGATACACGAAAAATTAAACTAAGTTAGTACCTAAAAGTTAGTTGGTAAAATAAGTCCATCAATAAAATTATCAAAAAAAAAACTTTTTTAGTTTGTTACTGTAATGAATGAGATATACTCTTTCCAACAAAAAAAGAATTTTTGAAATCGGACCACGCTAGGAAAAGTTATGCGTGGTCATACATAAAAAAATATGCATACATGTCGAATTGAGAACCTCCTTTTTTTTCGTCGGTTAAAAATAATGAAAATGCAACGCTTTTAAAAATCACAATACGTCACGCCGAGAGGGTTTAATTTCAAGGCGTGTATGAAGTCACGAGCCCCCATTTTGATGCGTTATAAATTTATTAGTATTCATTGATTAAAAAACAAAAAAAAAGCAATTTATTTATGCAGGAACTACAATAATTACAAAACGAAAAGTTAAATTAGCTTGTAACAATTTTTCGTAGCCCGCTGCTACGATTTTTAATAGCCCTATTTTTTCGTAGCAGTGCTACGAGATTTCGTAGACATCATGTTTGTCTTTCATTTATAAATAGGTCAGGCGTTAGGGAAATGGGTAAACTTTTTAACACATTTTTTGATTATTTTCTAATTTTTTAAACATTTTTTAACACATTTTTTATTTTTTTATTTTATTACCATATCGAGAAGCACCTGAACCAGACAAAGGCCAATCAGCATGGAAATTACGGCAATGATCTCTTGTGGTACTCTTAATATTGAATCATGACCTTATGACCTAGTTTAAAATTAATGTAATCTGTATGGAATATTCTTTCTCCAGTTGGTTTAGTAGGCTGTGGCGTATGTTGTAAGCTTCGTAAACTTATCAAAAGTGTATTACAAAGATAAATGCTCGAACGTAAAACAGTAATAAGTATGTTTTGACAAAATCCTTCGCTTTGTGTATATTTATCCCTTGAGTCGAAAGTGAAAAATTGAGAGTTTAAATGGAGTGTTATGTGTGACAGTGAGAGATAACGACAATAACACCAATGAATTTGAAGAAACTTAAGCTCTATGAAATCATGCATTAAATACTTTCCCTTAGTTTCATATTAATTATTAAAGATTTTATACGCTCTGTTAGAAACTGAAACATATATTCAACACACTATTAAATTGAAGTGCTAGCAACCTGTAATAAAAACAGATTTTATTGTTTTAAGCGCTTTATGACTTTATGACCGCACTTAAAAATACAATTAATGCACTTTTTACACGCAAAGTCCAGAAAAAAAAAAAGAATTGTAAAGCTATAACTAATCTTCTCAAATTTAAACTAGCCTATCTATTTTCTAACTAGGATATAACACAATAATATTATACTCACATAGTCAATATTTCCCGCCCGAAACGGGAACGCTTCGCACATTGCAATCGAACACAATATTATCCCAAAAATCAAGCACAAGTAATGAAACTTCATTGTAACACACAATTACGTGAAAATACTAGAAGCGTTATATATATATGAGTTGTTCTTGACGTCCTGTGGGCGCACAGTTGTTGTGAGAAATGTCTGGATAGCTGCGATTCCAGCATTTATAAAGTACACACGCCTACTCACTTTCTTCCCGGCGGGCGTCCAGATGTGACAGAAACGTCTACCTTGCCTTGTTGCAAGCACTCGACACCCGGCGTAATTTAATTCGTCAATTACGGATCTGGAGTGATCCTTTTGGAATGAATTAATGCTGTTTTAAGGCAAATTAAAAAAGCTAGATGTAATGTTTTTTTTTTATTGATTAGGATTGAGAAGGCAGGTACTCGTATAATCATGCTGTCAAATTCGGATGAAAAAATTACCTAAGTGCACTTTGCATGATGATATTGATTTTTTAAGATTACAACTCAAGTACACAGTTAAAACCCGCCATTCTCCTCCTATTTCATAGTAAAGCCCCGGTTTTATTGAAAGTAGACCAAATACATTATAAAAAAAAAATGCTAAGATATTTTTCAATAGTGTTTCTTCCCTAATTATGGAACCGTAATAAACACTCCGTAAATGTGAAACAAATTGTTTTGTCTATAATTTATTTACGCTTTTTTTTAGCGTGGTAAAATCATCAAATGAGTCCTCCCACCCCGGGCAGGGTGTTAGGGACTGTCATTGTAGACTTGTACTGACTAAAATCCACGATGTCTTTCAATAGTCCTTTATGTTCCGGGGTCACGGTGAGGAAATAAATCCCGCGACCGAATTTATTTACGCTGGTCAAAATTAAAACTGACCAAAACCCCTTTTAACACCGTACCACTTTAACATGGTTTTAATTAAAATTGTGTAGGTATCTAATAATCTGTGATTCTTTGTGTTACTTACATGGCTGTGGGAGAACAATGCACTATTCTCGCTGAGATAAGAAATTTCTTTTGTTGTTCGCGCCGTACCATCGCTGATGTAATTATTTTCTATTTGCATATGCTGACAGTCTACTGTCTACGTATTATCTGATGAGTTAATCTTATCCATACTTATAGATAAAAAGAACCGCAAGTTTTATTAGATAAGATCACCTAACAAAGTTGATGGTCAGAAAAAAAAAATAATACGCCGAGACGGTTACCTATTTTGTGAAAGTTATTCGATATTCTTTAGTCTTTAAATTCGAGTCTGAACTTAATACAATAATTGTCAAGTCACACTTAACAAAAGGACTTTCTCTAAGATAGATTTCGCGAAATAATAGCAGAACAGTAATCGGATTACAAATTTTTTTCTATCGATCTCAAAAAATATACCTACTTTCATTTCGTTTCTATTCAGTATTTCTTTTATATCTTTCCGTATCGGACGACGACTGCAACCTGCTATTAAACGGTAATTAAATAATCTTTGATATCGATCAGCCCATCAGCATAGAACGATAGGAAATAAAACCATTACTATTAGGTACCTTCGTACTGGAAATATTTAAAACTAGCAATCCCCAGCTAGCTATATAGCCCTCCTACTTTGTATTTATCATCATATACTAGCTATGTAGGAACTTTAATTATCGTTTTTTTTTTTGTAGTAAACATGCACCAACAACATGATTCTATAAAAAGACCTCGATTAATTACGAACGCGATAGGAACTTTCCAAACAACGAAATAATCCACATTGTCATGACTGCTAACAAGCTTCAATTAAATTGTTTGTCTGAAACTCGATCATGACTTCAGTGTGCCGCATGTAAATTCTTCCGTGAACTGCAATGAGGAACATTGAGTCAGATGGTATAATTGGATTAACCTTTTACGCTTGCAAATTCCTATATTACGTGGCAAGAGAGATTTTTCGAGACCTCAACTAGTTTCTGGAACAATAAAATTAATTTAACCCTTCCTTGCCTCGTCACTTGTTTAAGTACCTCCTGACTACATTAAACGACTAAATAATTATATGCATCATGCATTAAGAAACTGGATTCACCGCTTTTTACCGAATATTTGTCACCCCTGTTCTGTATTCCTACACAGCATTTCAACACATTTGTTCTGCTCAAGAATTCTAAATTGTCCTAAAGCTAGACAATCTGTTCATCTGTTCCCATCACTAAAGTAATTAAAGCGTAGATCTGCGTATTCAGCATTTAGTAGGAAGTAGGTTTAATTTTAGCAGACAAGGTTTACACGTCAAGTAGACCGTTTAGAAGGAAGCCTTAGAAAATTAGATGGCATCAGCCAAGTATAGAGTGGCCATAAATGTGGAAAAGCGATTGCTATATGATATCGGAACGTTCATTCCAATATATCATATCATCATATCATACAATAGGAATACTAAATCTCTTTAAAATCAAATCAATTTAAATAAGTTTAAAATGAGGTTTGGAATGGATTAGTTCATCATCATCATCAGCCTATAATGTTCCCACAGCTGGGACACAGAACTCCTCTCAGTGAGAGGGATTGGGCCATAATCCATCACGAGGGCCCAGTGCGGGTTGGTAGATGTAACATGTCTTCGAATTTTTAATTCTAGGACATGCCAGCTTTCTCACGATGTTTTCCTTCACCGTTTGAAAAGCAGTGGTTATGAAATAAATTACGCAAAGTAATGCGCCTGGCTGGGTTCGAACCCACCCCATCGGATTAGTTGCTGAATTCAAATTCGACACCTAGTCTCATTTGATTTAATGTCTTGCAAAGTATTGCCACGAAATATTCTAAAGATATATAAAGAACTAATTAAAAGTAAAATAAAATTGAATACAAATGTTTATATATAGGTACCCCTATAATTATGTAAATATGTTTATATAAATAGCACACTTAAAAAAATGATACGCTTGAAGCCCTTTTCCATGAGAATGGTCACCCCAACCGATACCCAGTATCGATCGCGAAAGAGACAACAAAGAGCCAGCTATAGCTCTAACCTGCTCGTTTGTCGCATAAACATGAAAACACGACCTTATTTACCGGTGCACACTGGTAAAACACCCACAAAAATCCAAAATCCCATATTGGAAGAGTAAAAATTACGTAAAACGCTTGAGAAAAGTGTGATTTGTACGAAAATGTAGTGAGTTCATGTTCAATTGGATTGTTATTGAAAGTGCTGTACTAATTCGTTACTACGCTGCGACAATGGTAAGTTATTTAATTTATGAATTATTTAATTTATGTTCAAGTATTAATCAAACTCGTATATAATCTTATTCAATTTTATACCTACAAAGAATTTCGCAGAAAGTTGAACTTAGAAAATCTGCTGAATACCAGCGGATACCAATTTCCTTTTCATAATTCCTATTTTTTTTTTTTATTTGCTTTGATTCAAGAATTTCAAAAAATTCAAGAATGAAACCTTTTATTTTAAAAACGAACAAAACTGAGCTTACGATATTATGTGTTGAAAAATTCTAAACAGGAAGGATGAAAAGAAAATTGGAAGCGTACGTAAATTGGATACGTACTCGTATATAATTTTCCAACTTGCTCTTGATAAGATTACTGCTATTTACTTTGTGAAATGACAGTCATATGTAATCTGATCGCATTATTTCATAAGTGGATGTGATAGAGCCTAAATATTGCCTGTAAATAAAGACGGTAGCGAAAATCTTGCATTTGAATTGCATGTTATTATTTTCCATTTTAGTCAATCATTTTTCCTGGCATTTTCTTCTTATGGACATTCTTCCTTTCATGCAAATGAACCTGAAATATATAAAACTAATTTACAGAAATAAGAAGATGACTGAACGCAGTGAGCGAAGCAAGATGAGCAAAGCGCTGGGCGCGCTGAGCGGCGGGGAGGCATGCGGCGCTCGATGGACGCTCGGCGCGCTCCTCCTAGCACCACTGGCTGCAGCCAACTCCAGCTATTGCGCTGTACCCGCTGTCATGTTACTGGCCATCTTCATCACTATAGCCAGTAAGTTAAGTTTTTCAGAAAACTGGAAATAAACTAGCTTAATTCTATTTCCGCGTCAATTCATGCAGTCCACTTACTACATCACTCAGCATTCTTAATGGAATTGTGCATGCATAAGCAGCATGAATTTTGTTACAGCTTTCACATGCAAAGATCTCAAGAAGTTAGCTGAGATACTTCCACCCCCTAAAACATCGAGAGGTCGTCGGGAGAGGAATCTTCGTTCTTTCGCAGACTTCATGGCTATGTGGATGACATTCCTGTCGCATCTGGTGGCTGTTGCCATCTGCGCTCGTATCTTGAGCGCTACAGCAGACCATGTCACTGGTGGTAGGACTAGAAGGTGGCTGTTCGGATACGAGACCAGAGCATTGGGGGAACCCTGGCCTGACGTGCTCGGAGTCACCGTCGTAATGGTCGTGTGCGCAATGTTTATGTGCGGATTAGAGGTAATACCATCCACTTGTGAAACAATTAATTGATCTTGTTGCGTAACTTTGTGTGAGATCACTTGTTTGTCTAATAATTGAAATAGTTTCGCAACTTAAATGTTTCGTTACCAGTTTTTAGTTTCGTATGATTGCTATAATCGATAAGTGGATTGGTGATAGCAGTGCGAGCCAATAATGCCCGGAGCTTTATGTTACGAAGCTTTTGCGCCAATGATTAAATACCTACAGCTACGTATTATTTATGTCATCCATCTTTAAAATGTTGCACATTACTAAGCTGATACGATGTAATGATGTTTTTTTTTCAGGAAAGTATGATGTTTACATTCATGCTGCTAATTCTGCTGTACATTTTTAGCCAGTTCTTTGCCATATTCGGCCTTATTAACTTCGATATTGCAAATATCAATATGCCAATACCAATTACTGTTTATGAGGTAAGCATCACCAACCGCCAAAATAGTTAGTATAACAAAAAATAGAAATTGAATAAGAGCGAAGAACTTTTATAACTATGTAATTTTTACAGCTGTTTGCTGCAGGAGCACCAATATCTTACGCATTCAATGTGATACTTCCAAAAGACAACGGAACTTTCAAAAAGAATCTCTTTCTTATGATTGGTCTTCCCACCATAGTACTTTCAGGATTATGTTTCCTCTACACTAATATGCTAAAAGGGTAAGTACATATTTATTCTACTTAAATATTACCATCTAAATGGATTGACATCAGACATCCTATAAGTATGTAGGTCGTTCTACCCATTAGACGTGGTATCTAATATTTCATCTTATTACCATCAATGGGCGTAACAATGGATAATCGTACATATCTGTTTACATCCCAATTTATTCATTGTCTTACAGGAACAGCATCGATGCAGCTTTGCCGGTGACTACTCTACTGGAAGCAAGAGCTGCGGGCTGGGTCTGTCCAGTACTGGCTGCTGTGACCGTGGCAGGCATCTGTCTAGCTTTGACTGAACTGTGTCCTTTACTCTTCACTGTCCTAGTGGCACTAGCTTCGCCAGAATGGAAGGTGCTTACTAGGTCAATGACTTACGAGAGCACAACCACAGGCAGCCCAGTTCTAGCCGTTTTTACTGCCGGTTCGTATCTCATCATTCTCATCCATATGCTAATTGGAACTTGCAGTAGTATTCATAATTAGGTAGATTTACGCAACCATATATGCCAGGCGTCGTCGTCCTACCAATTGGTAATAACGAGCGAATAAATCAGAGATGATGTCATTTTAGCAACCTAACCGGGATACTTTATGGGATAACTGGTTATCGCTTAATCACGTAACTGCTAACTAGAATTATCAAATTACAGCTAGTCCTGATTCACATTTGTGTGGGTGAGGACTTAATTGATGTATTATTTACAGGAAGTTTGGCAGCGATACTTGCATTTGCGTGTCCGCTGTCGCACATGATCACGTTGATGAATGCGAGCCACTTGCTCGGGATATCGATTCAAGCGCTGCACTTTATTATTATGCGATGTGTTCCCACAGCTGAGCAAAAGGAAGCCGGGGGTAAGATCAGCGGTTCCATCCTTTATTTCTACCTTCGGTGTCACCTCGAACTTACCTTCGCACTGCTATATTGCAGATATTGAGTACAAGCGATTGGGAAGAGAAGCCGCTCGAGGATCAAAAGCATCTGCCAGTAAGACCAAGCGTTCTGGACTCTGGTTCATACCATCTGCTATTCGTCACACAAAGACTCTGGAGAGTATCAAGTCTAAAGTGACCAAAGGTAGGACCAAGATTTGAATCTATAGTTCTCTTTGTATTAAAATATCGGATGCCTGTTCAACCTACTTTAAACAATTATGTTCATTGGTAACTCTTCTGAGTGCGTTATGATTAGATGAGTAACTGATTGCTCCACGGATAATAGGAACTTTTATAGCTTACATATCATTCATTTTACGGCACGGTTAGAGCTCAGCGATTGGACTGCTGCGCTGCATGTCGCAGGTTCGATTCCCGCACGGCACGGAGCAAATGTTTGTATGGTCTACAAGTTCGGTTCGAGTTTGGGCGTTTGTGAGTTTATATGTTTGTAAACACACCCACGACAAAAGAGTAATTACTAGTGTGGGGCAACGTTTTTAAAAAGAAAAGAAAAGTAGACAAAAACGAAAAGTAAGTCTAGTGATACGTGGAACTTTTCGATTTACCCATTTTTTATTATTTTCAGAAACTGAAGAACGTGAGTGCCTTCTCCTAGATGAGTACGCAGGCTGTCAAACTGAAGAGAATGACCCGAGCAGCAGCAGCGGTGTACCGATGGCGACAGCAGAAGTTGATGTCGTATCAGACGCCGAAGCCAGCGAGCAAGAGATGTCCTCCGGAGATGACTCTACGGACATTGATGCTGTTGTAAAGGAATACAGGGATAGAATTCAAGTAAGCCGTTGAATTGCATGCAAAGGGAGAACACAAAATCTGTCTACGGTTGTAACCAAGTTACGAACGCAGCAAGTTAACTTACTACTTATTTGTATCTGTAAAATCTGCAACTTCGTCAAAGTAGGCCAATCAAAGCCCGTGTATAGAAATGATTCAAGTTTGCGTCCTAAGTAGTACTATACATATTATAGTTAGTAGATAAATAGTGATACGGAGGTTACAGACCATAGTTCTGCAAGTAGGTAAGACCTCATATCCTCTTCCTCTTGACCCCAAAATAAAAAGGATAGGCAGATGATGAAGTAGGTACCTAGGTAACCTCATTATCAAATACGAAATTGCGCTGGCCACATTTAGCAATCCCCCTGATTTAGAGAGGAATATCCCTCTTTATTCTGTCGACTCTCTGCCTACAGTAGCTCTGTAGGCTTAAACCATACTTTCGGGATAAAACTACTTTAAGGGTAACTACATAGTGACGAGTACTGTAGGTAGTAGGTATACCTTTGTCTTTTAATCTATATTTCCTACTATTATAAAGCTTTAAACGCGCTAATCTCAGGAACAAATGGTTCAATTTATTTTTTTGTTGGATAGTCCATTTAGCGAAGAAGGCTATTGGCTATGTATCATTCGCACTACGACCAATAGCACCTACCCAGCAGCGGGGTGAAGCCATTGGGAGCAGCTATGACCTAGTTGACAGTATCTTTTATTTTAAGGTGGTGACATCAGTTCCTGAGTCAAGTGCACCTTCTCCGCCGTGCGTGCGCGGTTCACGCTGGTCGGCAGCAGGTGCTGGAGTGCAACTTGTGGCTGATGCTCTAATAGCAGTCGCCTTCTGCAATGAGGCGCTCAGAGTACCAATGTTTGCCACTGGGATACCACGTAAGGATATTGACAGTGGTTAAAAAATATACTGTGTGTGAGCCCCAATTAGGTAAAATGTTTGAAACTTTTTTCTTCTTTTTTCGAGTTCTGCCCATCATTAACTGTGAAAACTTTACAAGCAATAAGTGATTCATTATCATCCTATAAATGTCTCCTCTGCAAGAGGGATTAGACCATCATCCACTACGCGGGCCCAGTGCGGGTTGGTGACTGTCACATGTCTTCGATTTTTTTGTTCAAGGACATGCCGATTTCGGCACGATGTTTTCCTTCACCGTTTTGAGAGCAGTGGTGATGAAATCAATTTCAAAAATTAGTGCGCCTGGCCAGTGCCGGATAAAGCCGGTGCGGGGCCCGTAGCAAATGTAACCATGGGGCCCTAGAGTTGCCTTTTTTTGCGGTAAATCCACGCTGTCCTTCAATAGTTCTCTTCTTTCCGGGGTCACGGTAATAAGTCACGCGAGCCCCGCAGGCTTTGGTTCTCTAGAGGGGGGCCCGTCATCATGCTGACACTCTTTGAGGCGCGCGCGCGCGCGCGCACGGAACACAACACGCCGTCGACCCCTGGACAATGGTTGGACAGCGAGTCGCCCATTACTCGCCACCCACGTGCCCGCGCCCACGGTGGCCGGAGATCGTCTGCCGACGTCCGTCACTGCAGCTGGGGCGAAGGGGGGATGCTGTCATCTCACTCTCTTTTTGGGCACAGGCGCGGGGCCCCCCAAGGCGCGGGGCTCGTAGCATTTGCTGCCTCCTGCTATATGGCTAATCCGGCACTGCGCCTGGCTGGATACGTACCCACGACCTACAACTCGTAGGTCTAATACGATACCTACCACACGGCCACTAGTGCTCCAATCTCAATAAATATTATGCTTACTGAAAAATATTTTTATTTATTTCTTAATTATCCATTGCAGTCTGGTTGTTGGGTACCTTCCTATGCGCGTGGCAGCCTGCACATAGTTTGGGTATGAGGAAGGCGCAAAGCATCCAAGGTCCCATAACTATGCTGACTGCTCTATTGTTCCTGACTCCGCTTCTGCTTGATTCCTGGCCAGCTATTATACTGTTCGCTGGCGCTGGTAAGGGCTTTTCAATTAATTTTCGTAGTGTGAGAGAAGGGGGTGATCCTTTTACGTTTAGGCACAGGCAGACACACAAAAATATCAAGTTCTTTTTTCACGTGCGTCTTATTAACTGCTAAGTGCACAACTTAGAACTTCTACTTTTACGTCCTATTAACTTCTTGTCTATTTAAGATGTTCTTACAAGTGTTCCCTAAAAGTGTATGATCCGTCTTCCTACACGTCAAAACAGTTCTAATAAATACCTGTGTATTTCAGGAGTGGTGATTTACGCTCGCTGTGAGCGTTGGTGCGGAGACCTGGCTGTGCAGCAAGCCCGCAGTGCTATGGAGAACCGCAAGTTGAGGCCCGTGTCAGCGACGGTTCCCCTGAGCGGCGCCCGTCTGACTCACATAGACACCGTGTATATAGCCAGGTACATATCAAATCAGTGTTCGCTAGTATAAAAGCCCTAAGTTCTCTCGGGAACCCTAGTCCGTGAAGTACCCAAGTACCTAATTACACGTTTTTTCATAACATCAACCATGAAATGTCCTTCCTTCCACTTGACACCACCAAAACGACACCACCGGTGGTGTCGTATGGAATCTCTGGTCCATATGACACCACCCTAGTGATGTCCAGAAACGCGTGTTTATGACAAACAAATCCCAACTCATTATATAAACGATAATTAATAACCACCATTTGAGTGACAGATAAATAATTATAAACTTTGTCAAATGACTGATGATGATTGGAGTTTTCATATCAAGAACTTTGTATGTAACCTCACTAATAGTCGGTGGTGTCATATAGACTAGAGACTCCATACGACACCAGCGGTTGTTTCGTTTTGTGTGTCAAGTGAAAGGAAAGGTGAAATGTTGGTAATAAACGTTTCCTAATAGTAAGAATTTAAAATTCTCATCACTCTTTTCCAGATGACATGAAGATGACTCGGACACGAGTCTGGATAATCTATTAGACGCAGAGGAAGACGATCCTGACGGAGAATGACAACAGGCTGATGCTATTATCATCATTGCCCCTTAATCATCTCATTGCAACTACATTGATGAATGCATGATGGATGGCTATTGGCTAATGCGTAGGCTATTGGCTCTTAAACCTGGATAATCATGTAGATTGATTGGAATCAATACAATTCGCAAGTAACTACAGAGGATTTTCAATGACTGGGCTGATGATAATGCACTCTAGAGCGCAAAATACCTAGCTAGATGGTAGAACTTTTTACCTACTAAAATTATATTGTAATGCCTGTAGGTTTACCTACTAAATTGAATGGTTTGATATTGTTATAAAATATGTACTGTGTAGCATAGGTACTCTTCCCAGTTTCTTGTCGGTACCTACTCATTCAAAGACACTCCTAGTCTTTGATTCTCCAACGGTACAGCACAGCATATTATTATGCTATGGTCTGCTGTATGGATTACTACTATACAGAACTTTTTTAATCTAAGTACAGAACATTAGGACTCGAGAGACGTAAAAGTTGCAATCAACAGTAAGAGAAATGATCTACAGCAAAATAAATTTCATGAAAAAAAATACTAGTGCCTAGATATTTTGGAGTATTCATGCTAGCTATTAGTATATTTTGAATACTTAATTATGAACCTTTTGATCTATATTTGTAGGTATATCTATGTAATGGATGTAATAATTCCGTTGAGATTTTTACAAGATTATAAGCTAGCTTGGTGCAAATCTTGATTTTCAAAATTAAATCATGTGATTGTAAATATGCTTTAAAATATTTTTAAATGTCGTACATGATTGTTAAAAATTCATCCGTCCATTATGCCATTGCCATGTTGGGCACGCTTTGCCTGATGCAATTAATCACGTGTAAGAACCTAATTATAAGAAAAAAAAACCTTGTATTTTTTCACTACTATTCATGTTAGTAAATTAAATTGTAAATAATTTGAAAAAGTTAATAAAAAGAATTGTAATGTTACTTATTAAACGCGTTACTAATAAATAGACATGATAACTAATATTGCCTTTGAATTCAAAATGTTTGAACTTTAAACCTTTTGACGGTATTACAATTTGCAGTTATGATTAGCATTATTACTGTAAGAAAATCGGCCTACACGATGTTATAGAAATAGTGATCGTGATTGATTTAGCAATAAAATGCTGATTTGCATCACAGTTGTTTTATTTCATAGCAAGCATTTACAATATTATTTAAAGTTTATTTTTCTAACAAGTACATTCTATATACCTTCTCGGCCTCTTCTTCATCGAAACTCGGAGTAAACTCAACAGGAATGACTTCTGTGAAACCTTCACTAGTTGACGGCTCTACGAATTTGTTCCTGAAACAAAGAAAATTAAATTGTACCCACACTTCAATATTAGGCATTTCAAGATCATTCACATTTCTCTCTAAATATCTTTGAAGTATAGGTCACAAATCAAAATTGATGAATACCCTGATACATACAAATCGCACCCCACACGAAATCATAAGTCACAAATTAAAGTTGTCTTACAGTGGACTTTCTGCCTGTGTGTTGTGAAGCATCATACTTTAGAATCCAATTAGAACCACATTTTATAAAACACATGCGAAATAGATAGCTTCGTGTAAAACTTTTTAAGTGAGCAATTATTTCATTTTGTTTTTAGAGTCCAGAAGGAGGGTACTTAGTGTTTTTTAATTAAAAGGAATTATCCCTTCACTTTTCACTGAGTAAGAAGTTTTGTGCACTTACTTGTAAGTATGATATACAATGTCATTGACTGGAATGTGCTTTATTTTCATAAGTTCTCGGAACTTGTTATTGTGTTTCGCGTGAGCCATACTAGCCGTCAAGTACGCGCATCGACAGCCGACGTCCATTTCTTTGGCAAGCGAAACCCAGCGACCGCGAGACTCTTTGTCAGGATTAGTGCTGTCAACTACTACACTTTTACCTCTCTGGAAAGAAGAAGAAATTAAACAATATTGAGTTAAATTTTCTGTGTCTAAGAACGATGATAAATACATAATCAGAGAAGCCCATATTTTATGGTGATGGATTATAATGAAAATCATTACCTATCACCATAAAATATGAGTCATACATAACCATTGATAAACATAGGTCCTCTATGCTATGCATGTGATACATGGGTAGGAAAAAACAACAGAACACCACCTGGTATGATCCTTACCTCCATTTGCCTCATACATGTTCATATAAATATCTGATCATTCAAGTATGCTGGTTGTGAGTATTGCTATACAGGGTGGAATTTTGTAATGCCACCTGGAGGGAAAGTACTCTTAATACTGCAGATAGAAAATTTTACTCAAAGGAAACATTCCTTTATTTTTGAATAGAAAGTAAACTGCATTCAAAGATTTTCGAAAATTCTCTTCTCCCACACCTGGGAATCGAACCATGTTACATGTTACGAGAGCTTTAATTTAAGAATTCCTTGTTTACCTTTCATTTAATTTATCATGTTTGTTAGAGAGATTTCATCCTAATAATTGACCCTAACGATTGGTGCAATAAAAGTACAGGGTATAATTTTTTTCAGATTTTAGCCAGTTCGATTCCCGGGTGGGAGAAGAGAGTTTCGAAAATCTTTGAATGCAGTTTGCTTTCTATTCAAAAATAAAGGAATGTTTCCTTTGAGTAAAACTTTCTATCTGCAGTATTAAGAGTACTTTCCCTCCAGGTGGCATTACAAAATTCCACCCTGTATACACTACTTCAAACTATATTTCTATAGTACTACTTTACATGTGAACTTACCCTCAGTGCCTTAGTTGCTTCAGCAGCACATTTTTGCCAGCTACCAAGGACATCTCTACACACAGTCACATATTTGTATTCTGATTTCTTTTCAATCTGTTTTGCCAAAAATGATTTTCCACTACCAGGAAACCCAACTAACACCAGTATCTGAAAAAAGAAAACACAGACATATTATTATTTAAGTTTTAAAGCTCAACTTGCAAAATTTCTCTTACACTTATTCAGGATTTAAATAAAGTAAACAATGATAATATTATTAAGTTTGCCATGACAAGATAGAAGAAGACAAATCCATTTTAAATAATTTTTTTTTAGAGTTATAACTTAGTTTGTAAATTATCCAAAAACAATGTACAACAGGATCAACATCACACTTACTTCTATTTCTTTTCCTATTAAGTTAGTATTAAATGCTCCTTCCTTGAGTTCTTTAGGGTTAAAATCTGGCTTATTCACGGGGATATTAGCCCTTGGGTGTTTCATGAAAAATTCTTCAGGAGTGTAAAATTCAAGACCAAGATTCTCAGCCATTAGTTTGTCAGCCATGGAATGATCTTTCTTTTTGCCAGGAGCCCAATTGGCGACTCTGCCTGCAGCATCACCACAATAAAAGCTTTCAGTCATATCTATTTCCAAGCCATCATTTTTCTAAAAAAAAACACTACAATTCACATAAAATGTTTATGGCAAAGGATAACAATAGAATATATATTCCAATCAATCATGTCTGAATGAATACATATTCCCATCAACCTACCCCAAATTGCTAAAACTTCCCCAAGAAAAAGTAGAGAATTAGATTTATAGGTAGGTTTATGTGCTTGCCTCTATACTATTCTATGACAGAAGAACAAATAATTGGATAATGGTGTGTTATGTATGCCTTACCTGCTCTGCTAAAACTTTCCACATTCCAGTAGCTGGTTTCCTGTAAAATCCTTTACCTGTAGCTAAGTACACTTGAAAAGGAACATCCAGCTTGATAACAATGTTTTCAATTTTTTTCTTGAAGTCTTCTATCTTAACCCTTCCATTGCCAATTGGTGCTTGATTGCTTAATATCACCAGCTTAAAACCCTTTTCTACAAGCCTTTTTAGCTTCTCTTGAGCATTGCTGAAAGCTATTTGCCAGTCATTGGTGTCAACAGGATGCACTTTACCAGATTTTGTCTTGATCAAAGTCCCATCCATATCAAATGCAGCTATCTTGTGGCTAGATTTGAGACCTTTTGAGGTAAATACATAGAGTTCACCTTTATCAATATCTTCCCACTGATTTTCCATAGTTTCTTGTACTTGCAGAGTCTCCGTTTTTAAGCTTTTCCTCTTTCTAGGACACTCTCCTTCTTCCAGTTTTCTTTTGTTGCCTAGTTTTAGTTTTTCACAGTTTTCTGGTGGTGGATCGAATTCTATGACGTGAATATAGTTGTTTAATAAAATTTCAATTCTAGAACCATGTTCTACTTTAAATACTATGTCCTTTTTTAGAGCAAAACCATCCAGCCCCGAGGCATTCACTCCAAGTTGTTTAACTTCAACCGAACATTCTTCACAGTTTGCTTTCAATGACACTGAAAAGTAAATAATGATCCCTACTTAAACTTTTATAGAAAAAAGACGTACCTAATACTAAATGAGGTGGTCCGTTTGTTGAAACAGTTAAAAAAGTCCTAAGACGAACCATTGTTGGAAAAATGCAGTAAGAATATCAAATATGATAGATAATTAAATCTCTGGGTAGTGTCATGTTATTCGGGGGTCAGTGGATCGTCAAAGGCGGTGGAATTTTATACCAAATAAAATTATACTTACGTTGTTGACGAGAACAAGCCGGATCTTTAATCCTTGTTAATTTGCTGCGACCTATCAATGTTTCGACATTGTGAATTAATTTTATAGGTGCATGGGAATCCAGCAAGCATTTTAAAAAACAAGAGCGAGCTACAGAAACCATTGAAAAAAGTTATAGGATTACAATATTTTGATGAGTTCTTAAAAACACACGTTTTCAGATTTTAAAATAACATTTTGATTGTATTTTGATTTGACAATGACAAGTACAGACAAGTGCAGGTGAACGTACCTCAATCTGAGAAATTTTCCAATCGAACATAAACCTTCGCTACTTGTGATAAGGTTGAAAATGTACTTAAGTTTGACAGATGGAGTTATGTGCACAGAACATAATATATACCCAACGACGATATAATACTAGACTCGTAATAACAGGCGACCGATGTCTGCCAACACATTAGGCAAAAAAGTCTTATATTCGTCTCATTTCGACCAATCCTGTGAGCCGTAAACAGACGTTGAGACAGCACAGACCTTGAGTTAGCCAATCACAACGCAGTACCCCGTCCCCCTCGCTTACGTAGTACCTCAGCAACTTGGCAGAATAGTTTGTGTTCTTTAGATCGTGCATGCGGAGTCTAGTATTATATCGTCGTTGTATATACCCCTAAAGTTATGTGGTTGTGCCTGACGTGTTATGTGGTTGTGCTGACGTCTGTACAAACAGAAAGACAACATTACAAAAAAATCTGACAATGTCAGTCCAATGTCATTTCTCATATCACAGATAATGATTTTCTTTATCAAAAACTGAAAAGATATTCATTCCCACCGTGCACTTCAATCCGTACTGGGCCCGAGTGGTGGATAATGGCCCGCTTCCTCATACAGAGAGGAGGCCTGTCTTCCAGCAGTAGGAACATTATAGGCTGATAATGATGATGACATTTAGGATTGCATTTTAAATCAAAGAGTAAAGTAATATTGGCAATAAGGGTCTCATAAAAAGGTAATGAAAATTGTACATACAAGTGCAAAAATCTTCGGGACCGCTATTTTATGCCTCACTATATAACACTTTTCTTTTCGTTGTTTGATGCAATTCGGCTTACTGATTGTGTGAAAACTTGATTATTAAATATGTACAGCGTTGTATTACCGACTTTGGCGCAACGAGTGCAACTAGTACTTTGCAACTAATGAATAAATAGTAACCAGCAACCCCGCAGCACCCGCTTTGTATAGGTACTTGAGAATTTGACCCATGAACTTTAAGGCTTGGTTTACACTAGCATAGTATGTTTTTGTACAATGCTAAGATTGGACGAATCCAAACCAAAGATGGACTATATTTATCTGATTACGTAAACTCAAGACTGTTTCTCAGAAACATTTTTATAATAAAATAGGTATTTTTTTTAACTTCACATTTTGTTTTTCATACATAATGTGAAGTTGATCGGGCCCATCAGTACATTTTTTTTTTTGAGAATTTCCAATGGTCTTAGAACAAACATTGTTCAGGAACATGAGCTGAGTTACCCCACGAGAGGTTTTGCGCATTTAACGTTACACGTTGTGTGGTTTTGTGATCTTATGCAACATAAAATCAATCATGATGACGATGATGTTCAATTTACATTAGTGTACAATTACAGCGGCAGCGGAATCCACTGGCAGGTAACGCAAATACATAATTTTTGACCAAGGTGCACCAAGTGCGGGCGGGGCGGTTTGAGCGGAAAGCTAATCTATTTCGTGACTCGCCACCTGAATATGGAGAATGACCAGAAGCACAAAATGACGTAATAGGGATAGAGACGAAATAGCTAATGTGACGAGTTATCATCGCAACCACCCACTTGAAAAATGGAATCCCAACCACATCCCAAGTTGGGATGTGGTTGGGATTCCCAACCTCCTTCCTTGAAACTGACATTGGCTTAAAGGTCTAGTTACCAGGCCATAAAATTTCAAAAAAAGGAAACTAACATTTCATGAATGGGGAAGGACTTTTTTGGCGGGCTTTTGAAAAGGGCGGTCTAAAATAATTTGTTTAAACCATTTTAATTTATTTTGTTAGTTATTTAGTGTAGTAAGTTGTTTTATATCTTAGATTAGTGTGTATTTGTATTGTAGGTGTATATAGCGGTAAGTTTTTTCTGTTTTTTTTCTTTTTAAATTGTAAATATGGACGTTGAGCCGGAGCCTCCCGACATTCCTCCCGACAAGAATCCTTTAATTACTTTGATCGAAGCGGATAAATTTATTAATGCTTCTGTTTCTCACGAGTCCTTGAAGAAAATGAATTCTCCTATTAGTAGTAAAGGACCGAAACCGAAAAAAATGATAGGTACTCCAATCTTCAAGCACAGTACCAAACATCTACATAATATTTCAAAACAAAAGTCGATCCTCATACAAAATACTGTGCATTCAGATCAACCCATTGTTTCCAATAACACAAATAGCACTATGGATTCAGAGCAGGACATAACAGACCGTCGAAATTTTTATACTGAAAAGGACACTGGTCCTTATTTAGTCCATGTGGAGTATGTTGCGACAGATGCCCACAGTGGCGCTAACCTACACCCTATTAAGTTCGGACATTTCTTGTTTAAGAATAATTTAAGAAATCTTTTGAAAGATGGTATCAAACGATTAGGTCGTAATAGGTTGGCCATTTATTTTCAAGAAGCAGAGGCGGCGAATTTGTTCCTGTCAAATGAGCTCCTAACTCGACATCATTATAGAGCTTACATACCTACTTTCAATATTAATAAACTGGGAATCGTTAGGGGTATTCCTGTAGATTGGACTCATAAGGAAATTGTGGAAAACGTTCAGGTTCCCTCCGATTTTGGTGCAATCATCAAATCTCGACGAATGAGTCGTAAAGTAGCAGCATCTGAGGGTTCTGTTTGGGTCCCAACTCAGACAGTTGTTCTTACATTCGACGGGCAGAAACTTCCATCGCATGTTTATTCTTTTTTTACCTCAATACCTGTAGAACAATATTTTTTTCCTACTATTCAATGCTTTCATTGTTGTCGATTTGGTCATACTCGTGTGAAGTGTCGCAGCCAACCGCGTTGCTTTAAATGTGGCAATAATCATGATGGCGCTAACTGCACTAGTGAAGACTTCATGTGTTTAAACTGTTCAGGTGCTCATATGAGTACAAATAAAATCTGCCCTGAGTATGAAAGACAGACAAAGATTAAGAGACACATGTCTCTTAATAATGTGTCATATTTAGAAGCTTCCAATCTATTTCAACCAAGCAAAAGATTGTTTTCTGAGGTGGTGTCCACTGAAGCCACTTCAGAAACCAAACCTCCTGGTGGCAGTCCTTCCAAGTCTTTAACATATAGAAAAACAATAACAAATACAAAAAAACCAAACAAACCTTTGCAAAAAGGGTATGATAAAGTTACTCATAATAATTTAATAAAAGATTACAATGTTCCAATTTCAATTAATGGTGGTGCTCTTCTAAACACTGCTGAATCTGTAAAAACACAAGATAATGACGTCATCAATAATTTATTAACCACATTAATGACTATTATTTCGAATTCTTGTTTACCGGACCACGTTGCAGTAAAAATAATTAATGATATTACCTTCTCTATATATAAACACTTGAAACATGGATCAAATTCTACAGTGGAACTGTAGAAGTTTACAATCTAAATCATCAGAAATTATTTATCTAACAAACAAATTTAACATTTCTCTGATAGCTATATCAGAATCCTGGTTGAAACCAAATTCTAGGTTTCATATTTCAGGTTTTAACATAATTAGAGATGACAGAGCTGATGGTTGGGGTGGCTCTGCTCTTCTAGTTAGGAAAAATTGCATTTTCTCTTCCATCCAACTGCCATCATTTCCCAACGATATATTGAACGCAGTTGCCATCCGTATGGGTGGCATAACTTATGTGTCTACATATATAGCTCGCAAGGATCCATCTGTTATATCGGTTTTGAAGCGCATTATTCAATTTGTTCCTCCTCCGGTGATAGTATTAGGAGATTTCAATGCTCATCACAGTCTTTGGGGTGCTCCTAATGACGATGTTGTTGGAGTTCGCATAGCTGAACTTATTGACGATTTGGATTTATGTGTGCTTAATGATGGGTCCCCTACACGCTCTTTTGTTCCGGGGCAGTCTCCGAGTTATGTCGATATTTCATTATGTTCTTCATCTTTGTTCCCCAGCTTTACGTGGAAACGTTTGAATACTTCACATGGAAGCGACCACTACCCAATTCTCCTCTCAAAAGCCACATCGAATTGTCGAATTTCACCACTGCCGCCTTTGTTAAAATACAAACTTAATGATAATTGTGACTGGGAATCGTACAGTTCCGGGTTAGATGATAGAGTTAAAGAGTTTCCGCAGGTTTCTCGAGAAAATGTCGAACATTGTTATCATCTGTTGACATCAACAATGTTGTCACTAGCAGATGAATTTTTTCCCACTAAATGTCTTTCTAAGGGTAAAATCCCTTCGCCGCCTTGGTGGGATAAGGATTGTACTGAAGCTGTTAAAAAGAGGAAAAAGGCGGAGAAATTATGTAAAGATCAGCTTGACATGAATTCTTTTTTGCAGTTTAAAAATACGACAGCAGCGACTAAAAGGCTTTTGCGTAAAAAGAAATTAGAGGGATGGCAAAATTTCTGTTCCTCTCTTTCTCCCGACTCCCCGATTTCATTAGTTTGGAACAATGTGAAACGTTTCAAATGTTCAAAAGCGATCAGTTCACAATCTTCCTTCTCTCTCGAGTGGGTTACACCATTTATTTCTAAAATTGCCCCTACTTCTGTTCCTAATGTAAATCAAATTCCCTTCACATACAGTCAATCTTCAGATTCTGGGAATAGTCCCTTTTCAATAAATGAATTTAAGCTAGTTTTAAAACACGTGTCGGATTCTGCTCCTGGAGAGGATGGCATTCCATATTCCTTTATTAGGAACTGTAAAGATGATACTTTAGTTTTTATTTTAGATATTATTAACACTATTATAGACTCTGGGATTATTCCCAGTTCTTGGAAAAAACATATTCTTATCCCAATTTTAAAGCCTAATAAGGATCCTTCAGATCCTTCATCATAAAGACCGGTATCTTTATCTAGCGTGTTTGCAAAGCTTGCGGAACACCTAATCAAAATGAGGCTTGAATGGCACTTTGAACACAATAATATTTTACCCCAGTCTCAGTTTGGTTTTAGAAGAGGAAAGGGAGTAGCAGACAATTTAAATATTTTCACTACAGATGTTTTGTTATCCTTTAGTCAAAATAAATCGATGGTAGCTGCTTTTTTGGATATAGCGGCGGCTTATGATAACGTGGATTTGGTCATTTTAAAATCAAAACTGGAAGCATTACAAGTTCCTTCAAATTTTTGCAATTTTATTTTTAATCTTTATTCGGATCGGACTGTCACAGTTAGAGTTGCTGGTTGTTCGTGTCCTTCGAGAGTTTTGTGGAACGGTGTTCCCCAGGGCACAGTTTTAAGCCCGCTATTGTATGATATTTATACAAAAGATTTAGAAGCAGTTATAAATCCATGCTCAATTCTGCAATACGCTGACGATATTGTAGTCTACTCCTCTCATTCATCAATTGAAACAGCAGCTACTAATGTCGAAAAATCTTTGACTAGTCTAGTAGAGTGGCTCGATGATCATCGCCTACAATTGTCGGTGAAGAAAAGCGTCGTTGTACCCTTTACTTGCATTCGTAATATTCCTCCGGTTTTTATAAAAGTTAATGGTTTTACTCTTCCAAATTCCACTGAAGTAACATTTCTCGGCTGTAAACTCAACTCTAAATTCAATGGTTCCTCGCATATTAAACATATTATTAGTAAATGTGAGAAAAGTATAAACTTGATCAGAGCTCTTGCAGGCGTATGGTGGGGAGCTCATCCTTTTACCTTGCGACTAGTATATAATGCGTTGGTTAAAAGTAATTTAGATTTTGGAACATGTTCGCTACCTCTGGCCAGTAAAACGGAGCTGCTTAAATTAGATCGATTACAGTCTAAATGTCTCCGCATTATTGTAGGTGCAATGAAGAGCACACCAGTTGTGGCGTTACAGGTTGAATGTGCTGACCCTCCCCTATATCTTAGACGTCAATATCTGTGTGACCGTTACTTAATAAAGGTGTTTCAATCTAGCACACATCCTTTAATTCCTAAAATTAAAGATCTTTACAAACTAATATCAGATGGGAATCACTTTTGGGTCTCGCGTCCCATACCGAACATCATAGAAGGCTATAAAAAGATAAAACATGTTGAACACAATATTAAAACATATCCTGTACATCCGATCTATTCAGTTCAATATGATGTCCTTATATTTAAACCTAATATATTTCTGTCCACCGGTGTAGGGAGAAACTGTTCTGATCCAAATGGTAAACTTGCCTCGTTTCTGTCAAAAAATGCACTAGGGGCTGAGGTCTTTTTTACTGATGCTTCGAAATATGAGGGACATGAGTCAGTGTCAACTGTGGGTGCTGCATTTATTAGACATAACACAGGACATTTTAAATTGTATAAATATTCTTCATTTCTTTCCACCTTTTCCGGTGAGTGTTTAGCTATAAAACATTGTATTGAATACATAATCAGTGAAAAAATCAAAAATTCTATTATTTTTAGTGACTGTTTGAGTAGTCTACAATGTCTTCTCTCTAATCCATTTGACGGGAGCAATTTGTCCCCTATTATCATTTTGATCAAATCCTTATTAAAGAACTGCTACGAATTAGGCTTAACTGTCGCATTGGCTTGGATTCCGGGTCATTCTGGAATAGAAGGCAATGTGACAGTGGACCAGCTTGCAAAATTGGCTGCGAAGCAGGGTCTATGGATCCCGGATGTGTACTGTGGAGATCTGTTGCAATCAATTCCATTAACGTCTCTGATTAATAATTGGTCTCAGGTGTGGGATTGTGAGAAAACTAAGGGTCAATTCTATAAATCACTTCAACCTATCATTAATTTAAAACCATGGTTCAGTAAGTTAAAACTAAATAAGAAAATAACTTCTATTCTTGCTCGACTAAGATTTGGTCATTGCTCTTCAGCTGTGCATCTTAACAGAATAGGGGTGTTTGATTCTCCTCTATGTGACTGTGGTGTCGGAGAAGATGGTGATTTAGTCCATATTCTTTTTAATTGCTCGAAATATAATTCCTTTCCGTTATATGACTTCCTTATTATGTATAAAGCTCCCCTTCCTTGTAATCTGTCTTCCATCCTTTCTTTGTCTAATAAGTTATATGTTTCATGTCTTAGTAAATTTATTTCTTTTCACAACATTTCCTTATAGTAAAAAAAAAAAATTAAAATTTTATTATTACATATATTTATTTATTGCCCATCCTAAAACACATCCCGTCATAATTCGCCAAACTCCCTCCTCCCATGTTTAATTTTCGCAACACTCGACTCTGGCAACAATGGCGAAGGCCGCTTGCCACAATCAAAAAAGAAGAAGAATGGGGAAGGCAAGTGTCAAAGTGACATGTGACAGTTTGGTCCCAAAAGAACTGTCAAATCAAAGGAATTTTCTGAAACAAAAACGATTTATTGATGTAAAATGACTAAATGTGGTGTAATAAGCTGTAAAAATGATGGAACATACAAGTTTCCGACAATTCACACTATCAAGAAATAATGGGTAGCTGCTGTGACTGCCTTGAGAGCAAAAATTTTATTATAACTAAGGAAAAGCTATATAATAAACAAATATCCACCCTTGCGAGGCCAAGACAGGCCGTTAGTTGTGGTTGTTAATGAAATTCTATGATTATACGGTACCATAACTAAACAATCGAATACACTTTTTAATCAAATGTATAACCACTCAATGAAATCACTTTTTCCCCCTCGTAGATGCACCGCGGCGTCTTAGTTCTTCTTTTAGTATAATGCACTTTCATTGACGAATAATTTTCCATATTTGTTTTGAATTTATACTCAATTTTTATAACAATAAATCTTTTTTGTTTTTTGTAGAAGGTAGACAGTAATCTGACGTAGGGACCAACTATCGCAGCGCCATCTACGATTAGCTTTGAGTTGCCATCCCCATTGACATAATGACATCGATGATTGATATTGTCACTCAATTGTCAAGGTGACAATGACATTTCTCCACTCGCGTTTGTGACGTTAACAGGAAAACGCGCTTATTCTTTTCAGCCAAATTACATTTTTTACGGTAAATATAATGTGTATACGAATATAATGAATGATCAGTAATATTTTTAATATTTCCTATCACAGCGGGACTATTATTTGTTATACAAATTGATTAATTGCAGGCAAAATTAAGGTGTGTATATGCTGCAACAGAATCAAATTCAATGACGTGTATTTGTAACATTGGTGGTGTCATGTGGATTTGTATTATTTTCTATAAAATTTTCAGGCTATACTTGGTGCCGTCATGCCTCTAACAAAGCGTAAGAATACGTCTGAGAAGGAGGATTTAATTGAAAATGGTGATAATGTTGTAGAGGGTGGACGTAGTAATATCAAAGGGGATGAATTCAATATTGCTGTTTTACTATTTCTATATACACTTCAGGGTATACCATTAGGACTGGCTGGAGCTGTGCCCATGCTCCTTCAGAATCGCGGCATAACTTACACACAACAGGTAATTACTTTTTATTCATTTTTTTTTCAATTCTGCTGCTAATTAATTCTGCATAGATTTAACTCGTAAAATTACCTTTTATGATAACTATTAAATGCTTAGGTGTTTGATTACAAACTGTTATGTACTTTTTTATTAGTAGAACAGCTGTTGATCAATGTTTTTGTTACAACACAGGATTATTGTTAGTTTCTCCACATCATAACCGCATATTTTGTGTGTGGCAGTTTAACTTCATTTATTTAAAACAAGTTGTATACTTACTTAAATTTTGTAAATCAATTTAATAGAGCAATCATTTAATTTTCAGGCAGAGTTCAGTTTTGTCAATTGGCCATTCAGTGTGAAATTATTATGGGCTCCTATAGTGGATGCTCTATTCTGGCCAGAATTTGGTAGAAGAAAAACATGGCTTGTACCGGTTCAATACTTGATTGGTATTGTGATGATCATCATGTCCTACAGTGTAACTGATTGGTTGGGATCTGATGAGATAGCTCCCTCGATGACTGTCCTTACTATGTCATTTCTCTTCTTAAACTTCTTAGCAGCTACTCAAGATATAGCTGTTGATGGATGGGCTCTTACCATGCTTAAAAGGTAAATTAACAATGCATCGCCTTAATTTTAGTCTAGGGGTTGCAAACACTACTGCAAATTAATAAAGTTATGCAGCCACTAAGTCTGGATTATATAACGCCTAGACAAGACAAGACATTTATTTGTAGAAACATTATTAGTATACATTTACATGACATGACAATACTCTATAATCTGTAAACACTAGAGTAATAATTTGCTGCATCAGTTCCTTTACTTTATATACAGAGAATAATCAATGACTCATTGTGACTACTATAATTATGTATATGTAACCTTGAACAATAATTAGTGATTGACTCTCAAATAAAGTTCACTTGACTATATTGATAGTTTTTATATGCCTAATCTAGATAGTTGAAATTGGATTTTGATGTAATCTATTTTTTTAATTTATTTGATAATTGATTAGATACTAATCACTGTTATAATCAGGGTGTAATAATTTTCCAGGTGCAATGTAGGACATGCTTCAACGTGTAACACAGTGGGTCAAACTGCTGGATTCTTCCTTGGATATGTAATGTTCCTGGCACTGGAATCTCCTTACTTCTGCAACAAGTACCTACGCTCGGAACCTGAAGAAACTGGTCTTGTTACTCTGGGCAGCTTCCTTCTCTTCTGGGGATGGGTGTTTATTGTCACCACCACCCTCATAGCAGTTTTCAAGCATGAGCATAATGATTTGGCCAACACCAAAGAAAATAATGTGAAAGGCTTTAGTGATGTTGTGACTGCTTATAAGCAGCTCTACACTATTATTAAGTTGCCGGCAGTACGGACCTTAGCTTTAGTCCTGTTCACTGCTAAGGTAAATGTATAACTTGACCATTTTTGGACTTTAACTTTCACAAATTAAAAATATGTCTCATCTAAATTAACCATGTAATATTATAATTTTTACAGCTGGGATTCAGTGCAGCTGATGCAGTGTCAGGATTGAAATTAGTAGAGGCTGGAGTGCCGAGAGAAGATTTGGCCTTACTTGCAGTTCCACTAGTCCCAGTACAAATTATAATGCCAGTGGTTAGTATTAAAGCCTCCTTTAATTGCACGGAAATCCAAAACCAGTACATTAAAACATACCCTATTCATTTTCAAACTGGTGAAGGATGACACTGTTGGAAAACTTGTATAACTTACGAAATCCAAGATCGGCCGCATAAAGATGTCCACCATGTCGGACACATAAAGATTTTTAGACTTTTACAAATTGTGGCAATAGTACCCCTAAGACCTACAAAAATCAATACTCCCACAATACTATCATTCTAAAATGTTATGCCTTACATTTCAGCTATTAGCAAAACACACAACTGGGCCAGCGCCACTGTCTCTATGGCTACGTGCATTCCCACTGCGACTGCTAGTAGGACCACTAGCAGCTGGTCTTGTGGCCCTCACACCCAGCCTCTTGGGCGATGCTGGCCCATCCTACTCATACTTAGGCATTTTGATGATGCTTTATGTCTTTCATCAGGTATGTGGTCCCAAGATTAAGATACTTACTGACTTCAATAAGTTTCATAACTACACCAAGAGAGAGGAGGCAGAGACGACATAATTGAATCTGACACCAGAGCGTGGCCACATCCTTACATGAAAAAAAAGAATCAAGAAACATTGGAGATTACTTTGCACACACTTAATAAGAACACACCATTGCAAGTGCAGCAACACTACGGGAAAAAAATAAAACATACATAATATCTACATCATTTAAAATGTTCGTGATTGTTTCAGACTTGCTTATACTGCATGTTTGTGGCTGTGATGGCTTTCTTCGCCAAAGTATCGGACCCGGCTGTAGGCGGTACCTACATGACCTTCTTGAACACAATGTCGAACCTTGGCACTAACTGGCCTAACACCTTGGCGCTCTGGGCCATTGACCATCTAACATACAAGTCATGTTCCATCTCAGAAGACAATGTGTGTGCCAATACGATGGATGAGTCGGTAAGTGCAGTCATATGAACAATATAAATATTTAAAAAAAAAACAAGGCAATTATTTCACTGTGCAAACTTTAAAACTGCTAATAGTGATAGGCTACCGAAGCTGATAAGAGTAATGTTTTGCTTAAAATAAAAATAATGGTTGAGTCCATAAAACATGATGCTTAAAATTCCCCTATGAACATTTATGATTCATTCAAAATATTTCCCTATTCCTCCTATACCTGAGAACAAGTGCCGACTAACTATTGATGTTATATAAAAATAATAACACTGGGAAATACCTACCAATGTACAATTATATTTTATTGGTTGTTGTAATTATACCTATATTACAAACTTCATTATTATAATTAAATACAAATACCTACTAGATAAAATTGTTTTTTCCTGTTCACAGTTATGCAAAGCAGAGGGTGGCACATGCAACGTGCGAATAGACGGGTTCTACATAGAAACTGTGCTCTGTGTAGTCATTGGTTTCCTGTGGCTACAATGGGGTCGGCCGACCATCAACAAGCTACAAAGGCTGCCCTCGTCTGCCTGGCAAATCAGCCGATACAACAGATAAGACTGAATCTCTAAATTCCGCTATAATATGTATATAATGTAAATGTTTCCAGGAAAATACGTCTACTGATTTTACTCATACAATAGAACTATTCCTCAAAAAAACTAATCATTTCCAAGTTATAAAAATATAAAACATGTCTGTGTATTTCATTAGAATCACAGACTTATTGAATTTTTAGTAAATTTTTTGTGTATTTAATTGGTTTGTTTATGGTAAATGTTTTTTTTTCGTGACTGTGTGGCAAAGTATTAGTAGTTACAACAAACGAGACACAAATGCCAGTTTGCACAATACCAGCGAGTGAGATGATCGCAATATTATTATTTTTAGGCGCAGACCTCTATTCAAAACAGAATGCATATTTTTACGTGTCGAGGCTGCGATTAGATATAAACACTTCTTATGAATTATTATTTAAAATTATTTTTTACTGTATATACTCTTTGTTATATCGAGTTGTTGGTGGTCTTATTTGTGAGTGAACCTAGAGTCAACTAAATAATATTCACAATCTCATTATCCTCAAATCCTCCTAACTGTACAAAGCGGCCTATCGACTTGATAATCGCCAGAAATGACCCCGCTTCTTAGTATTTTAGCCATCTATACCTCAATTCTATATTTATATCTATGAAAGACTATATTTTACCTACAATTTTCTGACTAGCACAGCTTAGCCAAAGCTGAATAAATAACTGCCCCAATCTCTATGTGTATACAGGATGATTTTTTTTTACTGGGTGTTTATGGCTATTGCCGAAAATATGACGAATATCGAAAAACGTTGAAAGGAGTCTCAAGGCCGATTTTGACAGAAACTAAAACTGCATCATCGGATTTTAGAAAAGTAATAATCTTAGCCAGGATAAAGAACCAGCTAATTTTTAAAAAAATCACACCTAACACAATAACAAAAACAATACATTAAACAATTACTGTATTCCAAACATTATCAGATAACGGTTTTTTCTTTGAAAATTTTGCAATTATTTTGTTCAACTCAATAATATTACACGTTGCTGATTAAAGTGGGATTGTCGAGACGTCAAATAAAAAAAATAAAAAATCGAATAAATTATGGCTCATTAAAAGGAAAGTAGGTAACAGAAAAATAGCAGTTACATAAAAAAATACTATTTTCTCAAGTTTTCCATTGATTAGTTGATTAATTCCCAATTAGAAACACTATTCGAATGGTGTAATAATCCAGGGTATGTTTTTTTTTCGAAAATCAGGGGGTTTGTCTCCAGACTCCCTTCAACGTTTTTTGATATTCCTCATCATTTCGGGATATAGCCATCCACGCCCAATTGAAAAGTTCACTCTGTATAATATGTATATTTATTGACATGTATTTTAATTAAACGCATCTTTTTACAAAGGGTGCTTTATATTATTCCAATACAATGACCGTTTATATAATTTTTATAAATATAGTCGTCAGTCGACGTATTTAGCAATAAGGTAGTTAAATAAGAATTTTAGTTCAATTTCCATTAGGATGTGTGATTATTATTTAATTTAAATTAAATATTATGTTGAAAGTGATTAATTTAAAATTGTTGTTTATTAAAAATTATTTACGTCCATCTCTTAATGTTGTAAGTATTACTGTATAGCGTACAACGTCTATTAATAAGGAATATCTATTGTATTTTTGTCGACAGTACAAATTATTTATTGTTTTCTCATAGGTATTTCTGTATGTATATTATTTACAATCTAAGAATTTATTATGTAAAAAATAAAAGTACAGGGAATAACTAAAACGCAGTAGTGACGTATTATTTATAATTTCTTTATGTACACATCAACACTTAAAATATACAATCTTTTTAACAATTATGCTTTAGTTTATTTATGTAATTTGCGCTATTATTACACAATAAATCCATACATTTGTGAAGACATTTATACTTAATATAAGAGTACACTTTGTGCTAAGTATTAACTTGAAACTGTCGTAAATTCTAACAAGTTTATATAAAATAAATAAGTACTATAAAACATAAATACTAGGTATATAAACATTAAACAAGCATTTTTGGAAGAAATCTTTCTACATAGAATCTTTGTGGTAGGGCTGATACCAAAGTCAAAGTCAAATCATTTATTCCAATTAGGCCATCAAAGAGGCACTTTTGAACGTCGATATTTAAATTTAAGGGGAATAGGAAGGGAAGGGATTGATTCTACACCCATTCGCTAAGGTAGGTTGTATGGAGAAGAATGGGCAAGAAACTCCATACTTATTTTAAAAAAAATGTTTTACAATATTTTTTTTTAACAGCATTTGAAATAATTAATGTCAAAGCAATGTACCTTGATAATCTAGACTAAAAATTAAAAAATAATAATAAGAAATAAAAAAAGCAAAAAAGCAAAAAGCAAACCAGTAACATTTTTGTGCATTCATACAATATTACAATTTTGTTTTTAAACATTTGAAAACATTCTGGAATAACAATCAAATATTAATATATTTTAGTCCGTTTTTCTTCATTTCTTAAGTATATATTAATATATTTTTAATAATAATGAAACCACATTTATCATTCGTTTAATAGTTAAATGCTGCACACTGTAATATTCATTAAAATTTTCAAATAAGTGAAAAAGCTAGGATTGTTATTTTCGACAAACTCAATGTGATTGATTTGTCGTAGTGTCGCAGCACTTTGTTTTTAATACGTTAATTGACCCTGTTATACATTAAAATGGCACTGTGAAATGAATTTTGTTTGACAATAAAAACCATAAAATTATGATTCTATGATTTTCTTATTTTGAAATGCCGTTCAATTAAATTGATTTTGGAAGTCAAAGCAGGAGATTCGATACTTTTCTGGCACATGAACAAAGCAATACAAAGTTCTACATAATGAATCACTGATTAAAGTGAATACGGAAGTAAAATTATTTAAATTAATGTCACCTTAGACCTGAAACACAAAAATAACTGTTGCATTTCATGAGGACATGGCGTCCTTCATTTTAAACCATATCATTAACTCATCGTTTAAGTTGACACGCTCTCGTGATTTACAAGGATTCTAACCTTATATCATAAATAATTCTTTGATTTATTTTTGGTATTTGTTTTTTTCTTTTTCATTACATATTTTTGACACTTGGATATTGAGATTCTATTGGTTCACTATTCTATACCTGTAGGAACTGTACACTATTACACTATTGATTAAATTGTCATAATGAGATCACATCATACACTATTACTAATGTAAGTATACATATAATTAATTAGATATCTCATTTAGGTACTGGACTACTTTTTATATCATAAATAATACTTTATGTAGATTGGAGGTCCGAAAAATAAGCACCCAATTAGTAATGCATCTAATCCCTTAAAATAAAGCGATGACATTATTTTCGTTTCTTAGCTTAGAAAAAAGTAGTGTTACATACTTAACTAATTAGTTTTAATTTACATAAATTCCCGCTACTTTACAGATTAAGCTCTAAAAGATAAACACTCAATAATCAAACTCTATTTAAAACATAATACGATATGGTGATACGCTTCAAAATATGCTCAGCTGTTCAATCTCCCGGTAAATTGTGATCACAGTGATTATAACGGCCACACTTGTGGCAATACTTTAGCAAAAATCATTTCTAAAAAGCTGGCAAGACTAAGAAAACGTCAAACACAGTAGGTATATTAAGTTGATCCATTTAAGAAAGAATGGACTAAGCGATCATGCGGTCAATACCTGTCTCTTTTCTGTAGGGCTTTAGTGCTCAGACTAACTACTGGCCATACAATCCCTCTCACAATTTTCGGAGACCACTTAGTCAATTCTCGTTGCCTATGGGTTATACATACATTGGTTTAGAATCAGGGTTCGCGCCTGGACAGGTCGTCATCACTAATGATTGGCTTGCGGTCGTCTCCCTTGCTACCTCGAGCGAAGCGGCCCACGCGCCGAGCGATGGCACTGGTCTTCTCCACGGCGCCCCAGCCGCCGCTATGCCCACCGCCGCTGGCCGAGCGGGACAGTAGACCGGTTACACCCTCGCCCAGCTTGCTATGGTGAATGCCGTACAGGAAGTATAGGAGAAGACCTAAAAATTTAAGGTATTGTTGTAGTAGGTACCAGATTTAGTCCTCACGGGAACGGATAACCGGTATAAAACGCCAAGTTAACAATGCTGTAGCAATGGTAAGGAGTAGTTTAGATAATGTTTTTTAGCACATCGTGCTTATGTATGGGTTAATACATTGCAGGCCATCTTTTGTTTTAATGCTTTGTATACACGGCTACATATCAAGACATACAAAACCAGTATAATCTGACCATTCAATGTACAGAAAGAAGCGAGACCACGATAAATTGGTTTGTATAGCGTGTGGTGAGTAGCCGTGTGTACTTGTATACAGGAGTAAACAAGTAGTACCATAAAAAAATACGTATCACGACTATTGTAACAAGTCTGTTACATGACTATTTGTAATGACGAGTGACACCTACATAATTAGTCTGGGTGGAAAAGTTCCAACTTTTTTGGCATGTAAATTATTTTCACGTAAACTATATTAACGTGTGTAACTGACCGAAAGTCATCCAAATCGCGAATCGGGCCCAGGTCAGTGCGTTGAGATTGATCATCAACTCTACGTTGAGTAAGACGCTAAGGGCTGGCAGCAACGGCACCCATGGTACGCGGAATGGCAGCCGCGTCGGACTTTGTTGATGCGCCCAAATGATCACCAAACCTGAAAAATATTAAACGTCATAGCTATAATTTTGATATGGTGAGGGACAGGGAAGAGCAGTACGTGCCAGTAGTAAGTTTACATTTAATAAACGCAAATTATGGGTGAGTCCCATGTTACAGTGGCAAATCTATTGTCACCAACCGGTCATCAATTGAGGCTCCGCCCTGCTATTCAGAAAATCTCGATGATAAAAACATGACCAGGGGTTCTAACCCAAGAACTCGTGCTAAGCACTTAATATTACATCCTCAGGCCAATAAGGCAGAGAAAAACATGTCCCGAACTTCGACATATTAGACTGCGGGGAAAAGAGATCGCCTGCAATAATACTTACAAGCAACAATAATGAAACTGAGAACGAAATCCGGCAGCAGACCCCACAGTCCAGCTGGCTCGGCTAAGAAGTGGTTGTGGGCGCAAAGAGCAGCTGCGGCAGCTGTGAACAAGTAGACACAGCTCGTGACGGCAGTCCCGGGAGCCCTGCCACCCGCCAGCGGCTCCAGCCAAGCATATAGCGCCCGCAAGCGGCCCACTGTCAGAGCTTCAAACATCTGAAATTGAAATAAAATAAATTATTATCAAATATCAATAAGCATAAACAACCGAAAAAAGAATTACTTCTACCTCAGAGGAAGAAGAGCCGGCGTCAGTACCCGGAGTGCCGGTAGCTGAACTATCTTCGCGGTCACCAGGAGATTCTAACTGTGGAACTCCGAAACTCTTATCTTCCACTGCAGGAACGGGCCGGTAACGTAGAATTATCACTGCTGCACTAACAATAGTGTAGGCTAACAGAGTTCCTATCGACATAAATTCGACGAGCTTTTCCAAATCAAACAAAAGAGCTATCAAAGCAGATGACAGACCGAGATTATCAGATTAACAATAGGAATCTGTGACTTGTTACTGATATCACTAAGAAAACCGAATAGAAGACCGTCTGCGGACATCGCATACAAACAACGTGGCAGAGAAAATAAGGAGCCTAACAGAGTCGTGGTCATACCACATACCGCCCCAACCGCTACGGCATATTTAGCCCAATCTGCATGGACTGCACCGAGAGCAGCCGGTAATGCAGCATCGGCGTTAATAGTCTGATACGGTACCATTAGAGTTAAAGCTAGAGCCACTAGAATGTAACCAAAAGCAACAAGTGCCATTGAAAGTATGGTGGCGATAGGGATTGATCTTGATGGGTCCTTGGCTTCCTCACTTGAAGCTGATATACTGTCAAAACCCACAAAAGCGTAAAAGCACGTAGCCGCTCCGGCTAATACGCCACTAACGCCATATGGCATGAAGCCACCATTTTTTTCGGACCAGTTATCAAGGTCGGCGTAATAGAAACCAAGGAATATGACAAGGGATATAACCAAGAGATTTAAAATCGTGAGACCGTTGTTGATATAAGCTGAGGTTTTAACACCAACAGCTAAAATTAAGGACGCTACGATACATATAAGAAAGGCTAGAACGTCAGGATATCTACTCAAGAGAGTTTCGTGCATTTCTCCAGTAATAGAAATGGTAGCGTTGCTGATTGCACCATCTAAAATTGCGTCTAGATATCCGGACCAAGCTCTAGCTACAGAGGCGGCTCCTGCAAAAAAAAAAATATATATATAAAATTGTGCACAGTTTAAAAGTACGCAGTAAATAAACCAATAAGTAAATTATTAAAATTCCTCAACACATCAATTATGTAAAGTCTCAATAACTCACCTATCATGTATTCTAGTACGATGTTCCAACCTATGATGAAAGCCCAAAATTCGCCAATACTGACGTATGTATAAGCATATGCACTGCCAGCTCTCGGGATTCTAGTCCCAAATTCAGCATAGCACAGCGCGGCTAAGGTAGATGTTATACCAGCTAACAGAAAACTCAAAGCTGTTGCTGGTCCTGCCATGTTCCGCGCGACTGTTCCCGTCAGGACGTAAATACCAGCTCCGACCATGTGCCCCACACCTGGAATAATAAAACAGGTTTAATACACTCAGATCCCAAGGACTGCGACGGCCCCTATAGGACGTCATCTACCACTAAGACCTCACATTTTGTGGGGATTCTCGGCCACCAACGATCGCTGCGAGGTCTCCCTACAAAATGTACATACAAGTATAGAATTAGGTACTTCTGTTAGCCAGGACATAAAAAGAGCCTGATACATTAAGGAAATGAACGCTCCTTGTGTTTCAGGAAGTCATTTTACGCATTTTACACATCTCAGATTTTTCATTTAGGTCAACGGGAAGGAAAGCAAGTAAAGCTATGTGTAATAAGGCTAGTACTCACCCAGCAAAGTGATGTCCAACGTAGTTAGACATCGGTTCAGTGGGGTATCCAGAGAGTCCCCGTAAATTGGTTTACGACGGTTCATTTTGTGGCAAAAGCCAGATAGGACGTGCCCGAGTATCTTATGTCTTGCTCCCGGCATGGTGACTACAAAAAAAAAAAACTTAATGAAAAGCCTACTTATTACAATTATATCTGTATTATTTCCTACTTGACTTCCTAAATGGAAGTCAAGTAGGAAATAATAATATAAATTCAAGTAAGGGGAGATAATTGAAGTTACACTGCACTACACGACTTGTTTCAGTTATTTATGGACGTAGAATTGTCACTATGATGGTAGAGCTATATTAGGAACTGCGCTCAGATTCCACTACACTTCAAGGTTTTACTGTTATTGAAAGCGGCGTTTTATAAATATTTTTTGCTGCCTTTTTTATAAACGACTGTTTTGATTCAACTCTTTTGGACTGTTGTAAGACTTAGACAATACCTGGGGATGTTAAAAGGCCAGCTGACGATATTTGCGTGAACTTGTTCAACTGTTACACGAAGATAAGTCGGCGCGCGCAACTAATCGATTTCTTGATAGCTAGCTACGTATAGTCATGTTTACGCGATGTTGTATGTTTAGAGGATTTGTCTGGAAACAATGGAAAAGTAGGTATATTTTAAAAGCTTTTAAAAAATAAAATGGACATGTATATTTGCCTTACTTAAGTTTAAATATTTTATATCTTTATCTTCAATCAAAACATACAAATTCACAAAAGTCTAACGTACAATCTATGTACCCACTTTTACATATTCTTTGGTTATTTCGTAAAAACGAATAGCGGAAGTGCAAAATGGTGAGATAGTGACCTAGTTGAGCGGACTTGACCAACTCAACAAGACTGGGGGTAGGCTCACATTCAGGTTTCGCATCGCCATGTTGTATGAAACAGGTTGCCTGGAGGCGGTCATATAAAATGTATAGAATCATCAACTATCATACACAACCAGGCCACATCCGGTCAGTAATAATAGTAGGTAGGTAGTCGTAAAAATGAAAGTAGCGCGTTAAAATCTTCGACAGTTATTATATTACCTTTAAAATATTTCTCATTTAGGAATAGCTCGATCCCTTTTTTGTGAAAGCTCAATACTGGTGTAAAAGCTCTATAGGTTTATGAGGTTTGTTGTCCTCCGAGTCCGATACTAAAGTAGAAGTGGATGCGCCACTCATTGCAATAAGTAAGAGGGGTTTGCTATTATTGCTGCACCCTGTCTCATAAGGTATACGTTCCTTGACTCTGTCATTGCAGGGGCGTATTAGAAACGTTCGAACTATTTTTAAATGGATCTTCAATACTTTACATTTTTACCATCTATCTGATGGGATGCTATGTCGAAGTTCCATAATATCATGGGTCATTATGCTAGGCACCTCAGTAATTTGTATTATTCATATTATAACTCTGAAAGTTTACTAACAACAACTGAAGTTTTGGTTGATTTATCTCAAGTTAAATATTTAGATAAGCCCAGTTCAGTCTGTATAATTGGCGAACGTTTCCGAAGTCAATAAAAACAGTGATAGAAATAGGTGGGTAGATAACATATAGTACTCAATCCGGGAGTAATACTTACGATAGCAATAAAACTGTTTGCTATCGGGTGGAGTGAGAACAATGATCGCAGAACTGGGTCAACCGCAGATCGTTAACGAGCTAACCAACGTGCCAGTGATTTTTAACGTGCCTAGATAAAATGACTAGGTCTATCTGTATCTATCTACGTTAATCTCCTAGCTAGGTAAGTACACATAGACACAAAACTATCTGCGCTAGTAGGCAGGTAGGATCTACGTAGGTGGTGCCTTATGTGTGATGATCGCGAAGGACTTTATTTAAAACTGTTAAAATAGGAATCCGCGAATCTGAATTTTATACCTTATGTTAAACACCCGCGTTGAGAACTCCGATTGTATTTCTGTCTCAATGGTGGTTTGGAACTCAACGTGGCGTGTACGTAGGGGTGTTAACCTTTACCTTTACAATATTACTTTTCTATGCCAGATAAAATAAATATCTGGCTGGAGAGAATATCCGCTTAATTAAGTATTTCGAAGGCATCTACAATTCTACATTCTAGTTATCCAACAATTTGTAGCTCGCCTCTTCCCGTCAATACGACGCCTACGCCATTTATTTTTAACTCGAGCTAAACCTGGCTGTTTGCATTGGTTGGATAATGGTTCTATTCAAAGGCTGTTTTAGATTGTTGATCTTTAGTAGGCCTTTTGCCAAAGGATTTATCGTAACAAAAAGATTCATTTATTATATGTCTTTTAATAAGTAGGTACGTACCTACATTCATACTTCAACCTACCCCAATCCGTCAAATTCCTTTTTAATGATTTTCAATCTTAACACTTAAGAGCAAAGAAGTCAAGATTTTCTACATAGAAACTTCGTTGACTCCATTAATTGACAAAGTACCTACATCCAAAATTAAACATGGTATCGTTTTGTCTCATTCTTAATTTTGTCTGTACGGAAGCAGAATTGTAAAATATGAAGCTATTAAAAAGTTACGAGCTTCTAAAGATTCGTTTTTTTGCTAATTTTAACACAACTTTAGGTGTAAATTAGAAGCTAAAGAAGCATAAAATTTACAAAACGAAGTCCGTACCGACACAGCAAAGGGCTTTGTGCTTTTTGTACCAGTTCCTTGTCGGCAATTTCGATTTTTTTTCAAAACAGCGTACAGTCACGAGCAATAACATGTAAACACAAAATTCAAATGCAATTTACTCGTAAAATACTGGTTTTCACTTTGAAATAAGACCCATTTCATTATAGTATGGCTTACAAAATAGAAGTCTAATAAAAAAATCAGAAGTTCAATCAATATGGTAGCAGAACATCGCTTTTGCATACTGCTTAGTGTTTACACACTTTTGCTCGTGACTGTACACGAATGAAACAAAACAATCAAATCAATACAAACATAAAATGTAAGCGGCAAAACCTCGTAAACCGTCACGTTTCCGAGTTATGAGCTGTCAAACATGTAAAATTAGTGACACATTTTTTCTTATTTTTTTAATATTTGGATGTTTATTGATCAAAAAGGATACTTCCGCAATAAAACAAATTGAATATTAGTTTTTCACGCATTTCAAATGCTTTTACATAGGATTATTTCGTTTAAAGCAATTTCAGCATTTAAAATGCGTGTAAAAACTCATATTCAATGAGGGATTTTCTTTTTATGTTTTCCCTGTCAATGGATAGATGGCGCTGAACTTGATATGTGACTGCAATGAACGGAACGTCACGTCATTTTTTAGGGTTCCGTAGTCAACAAGGAACCCTTATAGTTTCGCTATGTCCGTCCGTCCGTCCGTCCGTCTGTCCGCAGTTTAGCTCAGAGACGCACAGTACTAGAGAGCTGTAATTTGGTGTAAATATACGGATTTGTTGTGCCGAAAAAGTGGTGAAATAAAATCTCGTAAAATATTTTTCTTTAGGGTACCTCCTGTACTTACACGTAAAGTGAGGATTTTTTTTTTCTCGCGTACCCCTTAGTGTGGGGTATCATTAAATAGGTCTTTAAAAAATAATGTGAGTTTCCATTAACAATTTTTTGATAAAAAAATTCGTTTGTGAAATATTAAGCTTTAAAGTGCTAAATTTTGCTCGACTCGAGTGTCCCCCCCCTCTACCAACTAAACGGTTATGTTTGGAGGTGTGAAAAAATTCACAATAGTAGTACATATAACGAAATTTAAAAGAAAATTATCATGACTAAGTAGACTTTACAACTTTACGAGTAATAGTCGACCAACTTATAAAATGTACTTGGTATCATATTTTCTTAAACAAAATGTATCGGAGAACATGCTCTTCAACTGCAAATGTAAGTTTGTCAACTTTATTTTTACAGCTATTATAGGTATGTTTTTTGGGGATAGGTAGGTTTTTATCGTCAACTATTTTTAACTAACTTCAAAAAAAGGAGGAGGTTCTAAATTTGACGTACTTAATCTTTTTTTTTATGTATTGTCCCTGATTTCTCAAAGACTCCTGGACCGATTTTGAAAATTCTTCTCTTTAAAATTAAATTCAGCGAATCAGTTTAGTTAGTTCGCATAAGTATTTTGATGGGCAACTACGGAACCCTACACTGTGCGTGGCCCGACACGCACTTGGCCGGTTTTTGTTTTTTTCACTTGTATGTAATTTTGAGATCGTAAAACAAAAAATACATGTCATGTCATTGTCAGTCACACTCACATCTGTGGTCACATGACATCACACAAATGGCATTTTCAAAATAAATAACAACAAGGAAAAAGAAAAAAATATTCATTTACCAGACTTTTTAATTAATCAGTTTTCCACGCCAAAAAGAAAATGTCCCAAGAGAAAAATAAGCGAAGTCTGTGCCTCGTGGATTTGTGCAAAAATGGAGGCATACATCTTTTTCCTAGAGTCACGCCGTCAGTTCAACGCCATCTATCGAGTTCTTGGAAACTACTTTTTTTTTTTAAACTCCAAAAAGAAAACCTCCCATTAGTTTTATTGCGGAAGTATCCTTTTTGATCAATAAACATCCAAATATTAAAAAAATAAGAAAAAATGTGTCACTAATTTTACATGTTTGACAGCTCATAACTCGGAAACGTGACGGTTTACGAGGATTTGCCCCTGACATTTTATGTTTGTATTGATGTGATCTATCGATTTATCAATGTTTCATTCGTGTACGCCGTTTTGAAAAATAATCAAAATGGCGGATGGCATCTGGTACACGGCCCATACAAAAAAGTTCAAACCCCTTTATCGAAGAATTTAATAATTTTTATTTAAAATTAATTGGTGCAGTGGTTTTTTCATAAAACCCCAACAGCAAAAGGCTTTTTCGTATTTTTTTACGCGCGCCTTTTACTCTGAATGATCGTGCATCGCACTGAATAAGTTTTCCCCTGTTTTCTCCACGGGGGGATGACGCTCGCGCACACGTGAACAATATGGCTCGATTTCCGGTGAAATATCATGGTTTTTGACCATGCCTGCCAGTGAGTTCGAGCTCGCGACTAGCGCCGCTCTAAGAAGAAAGTTCATTTTCATCCTACTACTATTATAAAGGCGAAAGTTTGTAAGTATGGATGTATGGATGTTTGTTACTCTTTCACGCAAAAACCACCGAACAGATTTGTTTAAAATTTATCCCGATATAAAATTTATCCGGATAGTTTTTATCCCGATTTTATGTTCCCGTGGGATAATTTTCGAGTTGTAGCGGGTGAAGCCGCTGGCAACAGCTAGTTAGGAATATTTTAAAGTTTGGGATATATTTGTTGATCCTTAAGCAATCAAGCAGTTTGTCGAGTTTTTAAGCTTGTGCATAATGTAGGCATCCTCAACATGTGGCGCACTAACATAATAAAATTGATCAAGTTATCTCACAATCTAATATATTTTACATGAATTTGAAGAGTATATTATCGGGTAAACTAACGGCATTTCCCATTGTTGTTGACTGTGACTGAGGCCCCATAATTAAAGTTTTTTTGGGAAAGGTTTTTCTTTTGTCGCAATTTGATCTGATGTTATGTTATCTTTTTCACACTATTTAAGGTAAAATAGGTGGCAAAATAAAATACATATATGTTACATTCAAATTTTAACATTTTATTTCTACTATTTATTATAGACGAAACGTAAACTGTGTTTACAAAATATATAAAAGTACCTATACGACTTAAACCAAATAGTGACACAAAGCAACATTTTATTACTAACACCATGTAGGTATGTGAATAGCTAGACAGCGTGATAGCAAAGTTGAAAAATAAATTTAAAAAAATAAATAATGATTCTAAGAATTGCATGAAACTAAATTATAAATGCTAATAAATAAACCTTACTTAAAAATCTTATTTTTATAAAAATAGAAATCCAAAATTTTTTTGGCATATTCCACAAATTAAAATAATTAATTATTCACATTTTTTATCAACCACTCAGTCACCTTCTGCACATTCCTGAGGTCATGAGGTATAAAAGGTCCGATTAATGTTTTGTTCTTTACATAACGAGGTACATAATATAATTATTTTCTGTATATACCTAAGTATACCCGGCACACGCTTTTAGACAAAAAAAAATGTTATCTTTCTCCACCTTGATGGACTTCAAGTTATTAGGTATATAATTTTATAACCGACAGTTTGGGATGAGTTATTTTGAGTAGGTAGTAACAATGCTTTTGATCTTTTAAAGTATAAAGCTAGCTATATTGAAATTCATGAAATATCTATAAATAAATGATGTGAAAAGAATACAACAGGTAAAGAAATACAGTATTCTACCTGTGAAACCGTTATTTAAGACACAACACATTTTATATAAAAAATAAACATTTAAAGCGAAGACTGTCACCATGCCTATGATCTCTTTTATCGCCTTATTAGGTACCTAGGTAGTATTAGCTACCGTGCCTTACTTCAATGATATAAAAATCCCCCGGTAATTGCTTCGTCAAAGTATGGACAAGATTATTATTTAAGAAAGCATGATTATTGAAATTGGTATACCTAAGATTAAAAAATAGTTTACAACAGTGAAAAGACAGCGAGTATTTATGTACATAAAATACAATGTAGTTACCATAAAATCATGCATGAAATACAGTTAAATGATATGTTTTAGGCGTCAGTCTTGAGAAAATGTAGCATGTTGGTTTTATGAATTTAATACAAGTTAATATAAGTACATATAATGTAGGTAAATTATGTAAACGTAGGTACTTATCTAACACAAATAGATATATTAAATGGCACTCAACTGTGCCTTAGCTTACACGGCAACAATCTATTGTTATGATTATTAGACATACCTAAATTTTTTAACCACTAACCCCTTAAATTAGCAAGATAAATTCGGACTATTAAAAACAATACATCTATGAATGTCTCTCTTTAATTATTAATGATAATGAAATCTTTGTATGTTTATGCACGTACGTATGTAATACCCATTATTGGGATGTAAAATTTTTAAGGTAGTTAAACAATTGCCACGAAACTTCAACAAGTGTGACATAATAATTATAATATTTATGTTCTTACAATTTCGCAGGTTTGGCTTATATATATTTATAAAATATAAACAAGTTATAATTTTGACAATTTAATGGTCCCAATGTTAAACATGTTTGGAGGATTACCACAAAAATTGTTTAGAGTAGATAAGGGTAGTACAAATTACTTATTCGTTTAAGTAGTGACTAGATTTCTTTAATAATTAGGTATATTAGATATTATTTAAGTACATAAGTATAAAAATGTATAAGTATTAAAATTATTTAGTAAGCCTTTGCACAAAGGAACTCACAAAATGTAAATAGTGTGCTGACCAGAGCTTATGTAAAGTCAGTAGAGCTTTAATTTTAGCCAAAAAAAACTAAGAAATTGATTTATTTTCACTGAACCCACTTTAAAATCAATAATATGTAGGTACTGTGATAGTTCGCGCAAACTTTGTGCAAATTAGATTATGATTTCGGCTCTTATCCCCTTTTCTTTTCGAATTTAATAATATATTTAAAGTATTCTTAAATTAGACAACAGAGGTCGTAAAATAAAATAAGCTAACATCTAAAATCAAAATATTTATTCAGTTATTTGAATGTGTCATAGGTACAAGTATCATGAAAAATTACGAATATAATTTTTTAAAATAGGTAGGTAAGTACATTACTTTACCTTTATATTATCAGAATTCATTATTTTGATAAAGAGCTGGCAGTATACTCTGTATTTGTCTAATTGTAAATAAATATTAAAATAAATTATATTCATGAAATTGGCTCGGTTCATAGAAAGTATCTCATACTACAAGATGAGATCCGAGGATCTTCATCAGTAACATGCGTCATCTTACAATATCATACGTAAAAAAACGTAACTGGAAATTCGCTCCAAGTTGAACGGGTAAATAGTATAAATAAACATTATTTACAATTATTTGTATTATTATTTCAACAAAATTATGACACAAGTGTATTATAATATTTAGATGTGCAATGTACAATTATGAAAAACACTAAAATGTCTAATACTCACTAAGACTATCTACTTACACATTGGTTCAACAAATTAAATTTTCAGCGCAACATTTCGGCTGACCTATCTACCTAACAAATTTCTCTTATGTACATAATTAGGTATCTATTTATTTACCAAAAAAATGTCCTGTTTAAAGGTTCTACAGTTCTGCTGCTAGTATACTTGACACATCCAAGATTGTCGAGTATAATGTACTAATGAAATTCACTGATTTAACAGAGAGGTTTGTAATCTATTTCTATGTTATATTTCTACTACTCATACACATAATGACCTACCTACTATTTATTAGCTAATAGTAGAGCTATAACACAATGAATCTAAGTATTTTTTTACAAGTCACCGGTATCTATTGAACATTAGTGGAATTTTAATTTAAAAACAACTTTCATTTACCTACACCAGGTACCCATCTATAAGCACGAGGCAATGACATATTTGATGGTATTATTTCAAAGACATTGTTTGCAAACAGCTCTCATGTATCAAAATTAGAATATGCACAAGCAATAGGTAGGTAATTGTCATGGAATTGCAATTGTTAATACTAAATCAGCTCACTATTAAGATTATAATGAGCTGACTAATGACCGAATAGTTTATTTTATGGCGCAGTTTCCGTAATATTTCGAATAGGAGCTTGGCTTTCATATTACGGATATCATACTATCCTAAAAAGCATTCGCTCAAGAACTATATCCCGCATTCGATATATTACTTTGATCGGTCGAGAAAGTCGGACAAAATTGTATATATGCACCTAATCAGTCACAACATTAGAAGTAGAGTAGTATTTTAAAATAGCACTACATACAAAATCTGGGTTTAACATAACAAAAAACAAACAAACTTGTCCATAAAAAATAATAAGGTCATCTTCAAATGACAAAATCCGAAAAGGCTGAGTGGACGGAAAGGCGAAATTATTTTTAGATCCTCTCACATGGGGAGAATCAGAAGGTGTCAACTTCAGTTTAAGCATTTAAACTAAGCATGTAACAGACTATGAGTAATGTGTTACATATGGCGTAAATGGATGTTGTTCTGAAGTTATCGATAACAATGGAACTTTAGGATTAGTCAAAGAACTTTCGAGCTTAGTTAGCAATCAGATGGACTGATTCCAGGATAATTTCTGGAGCTAATATAAACCATCCAAAGATACATTTTATGAAATGGATGCAATATGTAACTTATTATGATACTCTGTATGGTTTAGCGAGCGACGGTCCAATCTTTAAAGTTAGCAGTAGTAGTCAAATAAGTACTTATAGGAAAACAAAATTATCCCTGCATTTTGAATAAACCTACCATCCTGATGATATAGGTACCCAACATTTTATTAAGTACCTACACAGTTACGCACGTTCACCATTTAAAGAGCTATTAAGGCTCAGAAGTAAAGCAAGAACATAATCTTTGTGCAATTTTATGGAAAGTGTAAATGTCAATACAAAATATAAAAAATATTATCAAATCTTTTAATACATTATTATATACGTAATATTATATTTTACACAATAAAAGCATATAAAATATGGTCTTGCAAAATTTCGACTGACGAAATTATGGCAATGCGGATAGAAAAATGAACGATTAATTATTTTAACCGTGTATTTATGTACGCCTATCTGTGATCGAATCAAGCAGATTTCTAACGTGCTTGTACAACGATGAAAATGTGTCTACCGCAAACCAAGATCGATTAATATTGTCTCGGCAGACGGATAAGGTAACTTGATTTTTGGCTCCCACGAAGCATGACTAAAGAAAGGGAATGGATACTAACTGAGGAGGGCTTCACCCAATACCTACCCATCATTGTGTAAAATATGAGAAGCTCCCTTTTTTGCATTTGACAAAATAACATGGAAGATGACGGGTACATAATGGAGATGATATAAAAAGCCCAAACATGGTAGTGCTCTTTAAGTGTCCCGGAAGCAAAATAGATTGAGTAGATAATTAATTAATAAATAAACAAAAATATCGAATTGAAAGCTCATGATTTAAGTATAAAACTAAGGCACACTGGCAGCAATGCCTTGTGTACAAGATGAATCAGGGTTGATACGAGTACGTAGGTAGTTCATGTATTCGACTTAAAATTATAAAAAATGATATTTTAACAATAAATTCACAATTGTATCACATAATTACAAAAATACAATATATCATAGACATACATTACAACACAATGTCGCCAATTCGTCATTATAAATATTTAGGTATGTACAACATTTAGCTGTAGCCTACCCGGAAACTAGGCCCATAAATAGTTTAGGGCACAGCACCTTGCCACTCAAAAATATGGTGGAAATATATATTTTTTTATAAATTCTGTTACTGGTAAAATATAAGACAAGTACTTTCCGCTCAGGTTATAATTAAAATTCGAGTTCGTATTTTATTACTAATAAGACAGAATGTAATAACGACTTAATTACATTATTTGAAACAACACAGTTGTTACAACTCGTACTTAATCAGTACCTACCACTTTCTAAATGCGTTCTACATTATTTAAAACCATTACTAGATAAAAGACAATTATTTTCAATTTATATTAGAATAAATTCAACCTTTTTAAAAATAGTTATCCTTTGATAGATTTTCCAACAACAAATATTTTCCGTCCCTTAGCACCTTAAATTAGTTTCTACTACAATATTATTATTTTACACAATTATATCACATTTAAATTGCACATGCAGAGAACAGAAAACCTATGTTACAAAACAGGAAATAAATCACCAATATTTCCAATTCATTCTAATAACGTTCACAAGAGTGCATTTTCAGAAAACCTCGCGGTTTCCGTGTATAAGTCGGCACTATCCTCCTGTTCCATTAAAATACTGTGCGTGTTTGGTGTACGGAGCTGCAATGTGATAAGGCGGAGGTTGACCTCGACCGTAAACTGGCTCAGAAATGCTAGGACTATGTCGGTGGTTAACCACACTCGGAGGATTAGATGAAGCTGGTATGGCATCATATAGATCGTACATATTTTGGCTAGTCGGTGAATGCACGTGACTGTAACTTCCATCATCTGATATCAATGGCGTAGTAGCCATGCGGTAGGGATTAGTGGTGTTAGTGTGCCCCGTCGGGGAATATAATTCTGGAGATTGTGATGATACGTAAGTGGGACTTGCTGTCATACCATAAATATTGGCGTTTGGTGGTTGTGTTTGGTGAAGAGTTGGCGAATACTCATGACTTTCCACTACGCCACCAGTATAAACATTACTATAACCACTTAAATTTGGCATGGTCGTTGAACTAACCACTTGACTAACCGTATGTAATCTAGGACTCGGCAAATCCCGATTCCCATGTGAGTGATAATTATAGGCATCATAATTCCGCTGACCATAAATCTTATCTTTGGCACGCGTGCAATTGTCGCTGTCATATATACTTTCATGGTAATTATTTTCTGACACAGAGTGGCATATGTGATCTTTTCTTGCATATATGGGATCAAAAGGAGGAATATTTTCTATCATAGTTCGGCTATTATAAGAACTCTCACTAAAATGTGGTGAAAGAATAGCTTCGTTAACTGGTTGCCTTTCTTGTGAACTGAGGCTCAACCTTTGCAATCTATTGTGAGAATCATCTATGCCAGCTCTGTAGTTCACATCATTTGGCAGTGGGTAATTTTTATGCTCTATATGGCCTCTGTACATATTTTGGGCTACAGATATGTTTGCTCTATCCATATCTTGTCGAGAACTGTATTTGTCGGTTTGCTTTGAGCTATATTGCCTTTGTGGTAAAAGGTAATTATCTCCACATTCTGCTTTAAAATCACTGTTAGCAGGTCCCAGTATTTTCAGGATACAAAGCATGGTCAACACTTTTGTAACTTTTATCTTGCTCATATGAAAGATCCAGAGGTTTATCATACGCATTCTCAGCAGGGAGATTATCATAAACAGATGTTTTCATGGGATCCTTAATTGTTCCTCCCAAATTACTTTTTCCAGCACCTTCAATTTCTATTTTGTTATCAGATGCGAATCTTTGCTGTAAAGTAGGCGTTATTTTGGCAGCTTTAATATGTACTGCATTTTGCATGGGAGGTGTAACATCTTGTGTACCATCCTTGTGTATATTTCTGGCATGCTTTGCCAATGCCCTCAACTCTTTTGGGTAAGGTGTTGGAGCTCGTCTTAACTGCCCTGGTTTTTCTGCAACCTTTGGAGCAGCTTTCATGTCAACAAAACTAATATGACGAGCAGAAGTGTTAGCCTCCACATTTTCAACTTTGTCATTGTCCATTTTCATTTCAATAGGGGTTAAAGGCACTTGGGGGAAGAGGAAACAAGTGAGGACTTGTTCATAGGTCTTAGGGTCGACTTCAGAATGCATAGGCACTAAAGGTTTGCTTTGGTTTTCAGACAGCCAGAGGGCTACTAAATTATCACAATTCAACAAGGACTGAGGAAGACAACTTAATGAATTCCTTACTAAGTTTAACACTCTTAAGGAAGTCAAATGGCCTACTTCTGGAGGGACTCTAGTCAACTTATTAGATCGTAGCGATAGTACAGACAGTTTTGTACAACTCCCTATCTCAGGAGGTATTGATGTCAACATGTTATCGTCAATATTAAGATATTTTAATTTCCTCAGTAGTCCAATAGAAGATGGTATTTTGTCTAAATAATTGCACATTAGCATTAATTCTTCAAGATTTGCCAGCTGTCCTATGCTTTCTGGTAAGGAATATAATCTATTATTATCTAATTTTAATGTAGCTAAGTTACATAGCTGTCCAATGCTGTCTGGAAGCTGTGTCAAGATATTTAATGACAATGTTATATCCACCAGCTGAGTGCAATATCCAATCTCAGGAGCAAGTTCTTCTATCATGTTATTACTTGCCTCTAAATGTATCAAGTTTTCCAATGGTTTTATAACGGATGTTATGCATGTTAAGCTATTATTGTCTATCCAGAGTTCTCTTAGTTTGACAAACCTTCCAATCACTTCAGGAAACTGTTGAAAATCATTTTGTCCTATATCTAGTCTCTGCAATTCTGTTGACCGAGACAGTGACTTGGGTAAAATCATCAAGTAATTGTCTCTTAATTCAAGTATCCTTAAATTTGCTAGCCGACCAAAGTTTCCTGGAAGGTACTCTAAGTAGGTGTCATTCAAGTATAGTTCTTGTAATGCAGTAAGATTTGTAATAGCATCTGGCAGTTTTTCCAATGGATTTACACTAAGATCTAGGAATGCCAAATACTTTAGTGCCTTCATATTCTCTGGTATTGATGTCAAAGTATTCCTGCTGATATTCAAGTGTTGAAGATTCACTAACGAAGATATGGCTGCAGGTAACCCTGACACTTCATTATCACTAAGATCCAAATATTTCAATCCATGGCACATGAACAGTTGTCGCGGAAGCTCCGTCACACGATTACTCTGACAGAGCAGAGTTTCAAGCGTTCTTTCGTACACAAACACTTCAGTGGGGAAGTCCACTAGTGACTGATGAGAATAGTCCAACTCCACGACATCTTCTACGCCAGGGCGTACACAACACAGAAAATCGAACGGCATTGTATTGGTACTTATTTCCAACCTTACGCACCACAAATACACTATTTTTTTTACACCAAAAGCTTAAGATTGTCTGTCCAAATCAACTAACATTGTTGGTAGAATTCAAACATTGCGGCGCTTCTTTAAAATTAGTCACATTGAGAAGAACTCGGTAAATAATATTAAATTACTTATTAATGAATCACTCAAACAAAATAATGATAACCTTCCCCACCCGACCAATCCCAATAGTATTCTCATTTTGTTAATCGGGCCGTCACTTCTGC